>JAKWJA010001736.1:0-100907 GCA_027704765.1 Solanum habrochaites | reverse complement strand
ATACCTAGTGAAGATAGAGATATTATTGTTTCTGAAAAACCCTCGACTAAAGATGTATAAAAGAGTTGATTAAAATACCAGTGTGAAGAAAGTTCTCAAATCTCCTCCTTGAACTTCAACTTTAGGTCTAGAAGAAACAACAGAAGGGAAAAGTTCATGTCCATTGCAAACTAATTTGTTGTTATAAGTTATTGACATTTTTATTGTTGGATTGAATGAATCAATAACATCACCAATTACTCTCCCAACAATTAAAGGCTCTAAACTTCTTGCCATATTGAGAAAAAAAAAGAAAAGAATATTTTCAAAAATATTTTTTTGTGAAGAAAGACTTAGTTGTATTGGACAATTAGATTAGAGGGCCACCTATATATATGTGTGTCTACTAAGTTATAGTCATCATATATAGGAGAATATAAATAAAAGAAAGCATAAAACATGGGACCTTAGGAAACTTCAAAAAATATTACAAAATTCTTTGTTGTTAACACTCCCCCTCCCCCCCCCCCACCCCCACCCCCCACAACACCTATTATATAACTTTGGTGGGTGGGGTGGGGAGTAACAAATGATATAATTATGTTATTTTAAGAATGAAGTCTATTCTTATAAAGTATTACTACTTGATGAAATTTTCCTTTTAAAAATAGTTTTGATAGTATTTTGTAGTTTAGAAGTGAAATATGTGAAGCCTATAGGACAAAATAGACAATATTAGCTATGGATTTGGATTGTGACAAAAAGATATGATATCATAGATAAATTTAACTCTTGTTGTACAATTACAAAACTCAATGAGAAAGTTGAGTTCCTAAGGAGTTGTATGAGAGGGGGGGCCTATTGCGAATAGATCAAAGACAAAGACTGACAGATTTTTATGTTGTATATTACACCTTAAATATGAATTTCATGTTTAAAAGAAGAAAAAATATCTCACAAGTTTACATAATGCGTAAGTTTACAACCTCGATAATAACAAGTCTAACTTTATATTACCACTTTCTTATTTTGTTTTATGTAAAAATATTTAATTAAATATTATATTAAATCAAATAAAATCACTAATTAACTCATGTGTGATATTGAACTTTTTCTTGAGTTTTTTTTTTTTTTTTTTTTGGTTGTATGCCAACTTATATTATGTACTTCCCCTTCTAACTTAAGGGGGGCACATGTACCAAACAACTTACAAATTTGACAGTTGTAAGTACCTAGTAAACCAACTTTTTTAAGTTCCTTAAAAAGTTTTGAAAATAATAAATGAAATCCTTGACATATCCAAAGTACTTCAAAACACTACTCACATCTCTTCTGTCCATTATCTAAAAGAGAGCAAATGGTGATGCTCTTTTTATTTTTTTTATATATATATATAGACATGTTTAATTGGTCTTAAATAGTAATTTAATAAAAAAATTTGCATATAGCTATTTAAAAATAGTTTAATTATATTTTGTAGTTATAATTTACTAATTATGATTCATAGCTGAAGAGTAGCAAGCGAATTGAGAGAGGGAGAACTTTGAATCTTCACAGTTAAATACCTTAACTCGTTACTATTATGTCAGTTATGTATACTTTAACTTACAAAATGAATGATTAACTGATTAAACATCTTCAAAATTTATGTGTTATATAAGCATTGAAATTCACGAGATAAAAATACGATTGAAGTTTCTCTAGATGTGTACATTATCAAAATTGAAGTGATTAGTTTTCGATTAAAGTACTACTTATGCCATATGCTTTTACTATTATTGTTATTATTATTATTATTATTATTATTATTATTATTATTATTATTAATTATTATTGTTATTATGTTGTCAGTATTCTTTAACACCTGAATTGGATTCTAGGAATTGGTTCTTGATTTGTTTATTTTTTCTTCTCTCCCATATATAAATGTCAGATGAAATTCCTTAAATTAGGTTTTGGCATGTGGACCCAACTATTCAAGTTGTCACATTAAACTAAACATTTTGTTTTAAGCACTCCTTCTAATTTAGTTTATTTTAATCCTACTTTTTAAAGTTAAATAATTGTGTCTAGTCAAATAAATTCACAAAAAATTAATATGATTCTTTTTTATTTTTTACTCGGTATTTAGTATCTGTGTTAAAGTCCTCACTAAATTTGGATTGCGCATTATAGGATCAATTCAAGAGTGACTCTATCAATAGGATTTTTTTGATACCCACAATTTAAAATCGATACATCTGATTTAAGATAAAATAGTTCTAGTATTGCACACTAAATCCATAATCCATATTAGTAAATTGATACTATGATATATAAATAACACTTCAAGCTAGGGTTCTTATTTTTGTTTTAAGGAAAAAACCATATATTTTTGAGGTTTTTGTAAAAAAAAAATTAATTAAAGGTAGAAAAATTTAAAATTATGATATCTTAAATTGTGTATTTATGCAATTTTTCCTTTCTAATACGTGCATTAAAACGTATAAACTCATATTTGGGCTGCATAAGGCCCAACAAATTGAAAGTCGGTGCTCCTCCATATATTAGACTCGAACACAAGACTTTTCGTTGAAGATGGAACGATATCGTATTCATTCCACCATAATTCGATGGTAGGGTTTCTGCTTAAAAAGCATTGAATTAATACTCCTAATAGGAATAACTTGCCTCTTAATTTAAAGTAATAAGACTTGTCTTTTTAATAGAGAACCTTTCCCAAATCACTTTTAAGAAATATTAAGATTGTGATTAATTTGGAAAAAAGTTACTAATTCTTTTTAAGTAAGAATCTTGATCATCAAAGTATGGGCACACTGTTCAGAGTATAAAGGGAACTCCACCATATATTATAAAAATATATAAATTATATATAATTATAAAAGGACTGACAAGTCATTTCAAAATGTAAAGATGATTTGCCCATAATTCCTGTTTTGGAAAATTGCTTAGGAAGTGGTATTACCTTAATTAGAAACTAAAGTACACTGTTAAATATCCTAAGTCATCACTCATATCAATGCACTAATTCATACAACATATAATTAATTAACCTATAATGGCCTCTTTATTATATTCTTTCAATTTAAAGAATAATCAACTTTTATGGTGGGATGATTAAAGGTTTTGTATTCAAATCTTAGAAATGAAATCTATTTTGAAAACGTCGTCTTCAGAAATGAGTTTTGCAATGTATAAATTTAAATTTATATATATATATATATGAGGTGTTTGGAGTTTAGTTTAAAAAAATTAAATTAATGATTGAACTTTAAGTATTTTCGTATGAATTTTAGTTATTTTTGTTTGATTTCATTAATTTTTACTTGAATTTTTGGCGCGCATATATATATATATATGATATTCAAACTGAAATGACATAAGTTAAGTAAAAATAACTAAACTTCAATCATAATTAGTTTAATCATATTTTAAACATGAATTATGGTATATCTTTGTATATTCCCAGCATAAATTATTTTGTGATTTAATTTCAAGGAAATAGTTCATCAATTGCATGAATATTAATTCAGGATTTTGAGATAAATTATTATTTTTGTTTGTTTCGAATATTAGTGACATCGTTAGCATTTGATTTGAAATTGTTAAAGAGAATATATAGAAACTTATTTAAATGAAATGAATTAGAATCAATAAGTCCATTTGGCAAATTGATATGACTCTAACCAAGTCAAAAAGTTTCATGCAATAATTTAAAACATTTTTATTTTATTAAATAGAATTGCTTTTTGCCCCAATAATTTATGTAGATGTCTGCTCAAATTTTAAATTTAAATTAGAATCAGAGTTTATTTATAATATTTGAATAAATTTTCAACTTCAATTGGAAAATTTCTTTTCAAATCTTAACTTCTAATAAATTATAAAAATTAATTATTTTCATGTTTGTGATTTCATTTTTTTTTTAAATGTAACCAAAGTTCATATTTTATATATATATATATATAAAATACTCATGATTTTAATTTTAAAAAGAATCATGTTTGATGTGACGAGATCATATATACCACGTGAAAGGATTATATTAAAAATGTGTTAATTATATTATTATTTTTACTGTTTTTGATTTTATTGGACTTATGAATCTTTATATAACTATGTGTATTTATAAAAAATAAAAAAAACTATGGAGGGGGAGATTTGAGTTGGTTGAACTTGAATATTTCATGTATAAGAGAAATGTATATACATCTATATACAGTATTTATATATAATATTTATACAATATATCGATGCATTATATATGAAAATTGTCATTTTGTTGTCTATATCGCTTATTTTAGGCTATTTTTTATTTAAATGATGACTTGTCAATATATAATAAAAAAATAAAACTACTTTATTGTATATTCATGAAATTGTAACATTCAAACAATTCTTTGGGCTTCATTAACATGGGCCAGCCCAACTTGACCTCATGAAGAAAGGACTTTCACCGGCCCAAGTGAATGGCCCATCATTTAAGCCAACCCAGTGTATTAGAACTTGCAATTTTATCAAATAATTCAATCTAACACAAAAGTGTTGGGTTTGAAATTGAATAGGGCGTCATGCTGTAATTTTATAATTGCAAATCCTATGGACAAATCAAACGACTTATCAAAACATATTACTAATATGGTTTGGTCAAGCGACCTAGATATTATAAAACTTAATTTTGAAAAACGTAAATATGTTCGGGGAAAAAATCTCCTCATAAACAATATTCTTAAACGACTATATTATGGATGTTTAGTGTTCTCTACAAAAACAGGAATTTTCAATTCATAGATCTCCAATTCTATTCTTTTCACTTCCTTTTAAGGTAAGAAAATCACGATAAAACTCTAAAAAAAAAGAAATGATTTGAGCGAAATCCATAACTTGCATTACGGCTAGACCTCAGCAAATATATAGAATTTGAATCAAAGTTACTGTATTCTGCCGAACTCAGCGGAGTTTCCTTGACCCAATAACAAATAAAAAATATTAAAACAAACCAAATTCTTACCTAATTTTGTCTTTTTGTCTGTCCCAATTTTCTTGTTTGGAATTGTTGGAAATGGTATAATTAAAAATAGATTACACAATATTATCACCAATTATTGTTTCATCTAAAAAATCATTCACAAGGAGATAGCAAATTTCTGTACTTCTTCAGGTCCTTTTCTCTGTTTTCTTTTCTAAAAGTTTAAATTATGGTCATATTTTAAAGAATGTGAAACTGAAAATTGATATAACTTATTATAAGTTGTGATTCTTAAATTTAATTTTTACTTTTTTGATACTTTTTTGATGAGATAAGTAATGAGACATACCTTTTGATTCAGATGCGGAATCAGAATATTTAGTTTATGAATTCTGAATTACAATTTTATTTTTTTGCTTATTGGGTTGTGAATAGATTATTTGTAATTTTTAGCACAAAAATTACAAGGTTTGAGCCAACATTTTTGGGTTAATTAATTTGATCATTCTAGTATGTGTGTGTGTGTTTTCCATTATTTTTCTTTCAATCTCATGAAATGCACTTTGACATAAAGATTGTATTATTATTTTTTGAATTGTAGTTAGGGTTAAGTTGTCAGTAACAGTCGAATCCACTAGTGATATTGTTTTCCTTATTGCTTATCTCTCCTGTGTTTTGTCGATGCGAGATTGTAACAAACATTTTGTCTCTTTATTTTCCATATTGTGCTCTGGCTCTTTAGGTATGATTGGGAAAATACTTGTAATTTTGTTGATTGGTTTCTTGGCATTTGCTTATCAAGCAATTAAGCCACCTCCTCCGAAAATTTGTGGTTCTCCCGGAGGCCCTCTCATCACTGCACCACGAATAAAACTCTCCGATGGAAGACATTTGGCGTATAAGGAGCAAGGTGTTCCGAAAGATGAAGCAAAGTACAAAATTGTGTTCATCCATGGATTTGATTGTTGCAGACATGATGTTGTTATTGCAAGCACACTTTCTCATGTAATGCACTTGTTACCTTCTATTTGTTCGCGATGGGATCGAGGTTCAATTGTGTATCCCATTCGTCAAAAAATTATACTAATGTTTTGAAAAAGGGTCTAAAGATGTGACATTTTAGTTAGTTTCATAAATTCCTGATTCCGACACTGTAGTTATTATAGGTCAGTACAGAATTGTCTGTCGCTAATTCCTATTATGGTGCAGGATGTTATAGAGAGTTTGGGAATATACATTGTTTCGTTTGATCGTCCTGGTTATGGGGAAAGTGATCCTCATCCACAACGAACGCCTAAGAGCTTAGCTCTCGATGTTGAGGAGCTAGCTGATCAATTGAAGTTGGGATCCAAATTCTATGTAACAGGATTTTCCATGGGTGGACAAGCTGTTTGGGGCTGTCTTAAATATATTCCTCATAGGTAATGTATCGGAAATAGACGATAGGGGTAAGGTCTGCGTACAATCTGGACCCCACTTTATGGGACTACGTTGTGTATGTTGTTGTGATAGATGCTATTTTGTCTGCAAATTGTGTAACAGATTGGCGGGAGCAGGGCTTGTAGCGCCTGTGGCTGGCATATGGTGGCCGGGTTTTCCTGCAAATTTGACAGGAAAATCATACTACGATATGCCAGCCCCGGATCTATGGACAGTTCGAGTTGCTCACTATCTTCCTTGGCTGACTTATTGGTGGAACACACAGAAGTTTTTCCCTTCTTCTAGCGTTGCAGCTCACAGCCCCGATATCTTTTCAACTCAGGACAAACGATTAGCCCCGAGGTTTGATGCCTCTCAAGAACCATATCGGGTGAGAACTTGATCGTCTTAATAATCTTGACAACATGTTGTTACATATTACAAGTTTGTATGCTAATATAATGTAGTACACAAGTTTACGCGTAGTTGTAACATGACTTCATATGCTCGAGTGTCACGTTTCCCCTTCTCTCTTCCCCCTCATTTTCCATCGTTTGTTCATTTGAATGGAGAAAAAAACACAATATATGTAAAGGTAGAGCTTGATGTTAAGTGTCCTTTCTGACACGACTTCCAAAACTGTTTACCTCTGTCTGAAATGATAGAGACCGGTGTCCCATGTAGTCTGACTATCTCCTTTATGTACAACTTTGCATAATGTTACACGGTGATAGTACTAAAAAAGCTACTTCTAGTGTGTGCTATATTTGCTTGATGTACATTCTATATAGTTTGTTGTTTTCAAATTTTTGGTATATAACTGTATATTTTTAGTATATTACATGTTTGAGTATCGAAAAAATGTTCATTCATGGCCTCAGGCACAAATTAGACAACAAGGGGAGTTCGAGTCCATCCATCGCGATATGATAATTGGAATAAAGACATGGGAATTCGACCCTATGGATCTAGAAGATCCGTTCCCTAACAACGAAGGCTCTGTTCACATATGGCAAGGGGACGAAGATGGTCTTGTACCAGTCGTTCTGCAACGATATGTTGCAGAACGACTACCTTGGGTTCGATATCACGAACTTAAAGGTAGTGGTCACATGTTTCCTTATGTAGATGGAATGGGAGATAAGATTATGAAGACATTCTTACTTGGAGAGACCTTCGTTCTGTAAATGTCTATGCTGCTCGAACTCTTTAAAAAAAATATCTTTGAACATGTGTCGGATCATCTAAAATGTATGTATATTTGGAGAATATGACACAAATACGACAATATTCTTTTATGGGTTGGAGCAACGTAGATTAAAGTTCTCATAACAAATGCTCTTGCAAGTTATATATATGTACTCTATTTGAAATTAATTCTTTTTTGTTCTATATTTCATTATATTGTGATTTAGTCTTTAATTCAAACCTCTTATAATAATTGATAAAATAAAATTCAATCACATCGGATTTGAATTTTTTTAATTTTGAATGATTGATTTTTTTAAATATGTTTCCTAATCAATCAAATTTATTATAAAGTCATATTTTTCTTATGACATAGCATCGTTCCATACACGCAAATAAATATTAAATAGTCTACGCAAGTCAATACCTAAGTAACTTGATTTCATAAAGCATTTTATATTAGATTGTCTACCTTAATGCACTCAGAAATCAACTTTAGATTAGATAGTATTTACAAACGTCAATTCGCGATTGGAATTAAAAATATTATGGTATACACAATTATAATGTTGAAACTTTCATTTATATAAATATATATAGTTGTGATAATAGACCGATATTTATTCCGATAAATGTTAATATAAGCCAATAAATTTACAGGACAAACCAACATGACGATGAAAACGATGCACAACCTTGTATCACACGTTTACTTGACTTTAGTAATTTTAGTTTAATTATTTTTTTAGATGGGGCTGTGAAATAAATATTTGAATTTTTTTCTAGCAACTTACACGTGTAGTAAAAATAGAAATTGTATTTATATGTTGTAAATATAATTTATATAATTGCGCTCCATAGCAAACATAAATATATATATTTCACTATACATACACAAAAGAAAGCAGTTGTATATAACTTGTTTCTGTCTTGGTATACATATACAAAAATCAATTTGTGTTTGTATAAATCGAGAAAGAGAGAAATACAAAAGAAAATTGGGTAGGGGAATATTAGCATTGTATGATAATAAGTGTATAGAATGAAAATATATGTATTTGCATGTGTATATACAATTATCTCTCGCTTTATACAAACGAGAACACAGTTTATACATTTCTTTTATGTTTGTATAAGCGAGATAGAGAAACGAAAATATATGTATGTATACAATGTTCTCTCGCTTTATACAAATACAAACGTGTTTTATACATTTGCCTTTGTATAAAAAAAACGAGAGAGGCGATGGAGAAAATGAGAGTGGCGAGCGAGACTCAACAAGAAAGAGAGGCGAAATAACAACAGTTTGTTATGAGGTACAATTAAATCAAACTATGACTATAATATTAAATTTGAATTAATAATTTGCTATTATATATACGATTTTTCCTTTTTTTTATATATTCGTTTGCATTTGAAGTTCTATTTATTTGATTTATCGAGCTCAAAATTTATTTAAAAGACTAATTACAAATTCTTTAATCATATAATATAAGTATTTGAATTAAAATTATTGAATTTAGATGATTTAGAAATTAATGCACTTAGGTACGTGCCTTCATTGCCTGCGCAAGATATAAATAGCATTGGTAGCTAGAGTATTTATTGTGTCATTTAATAAATAATAAATAAATATTTTATCAACAATTAATTCTACATATAATATATTTTTTTAAAATAATAAAAAAATTATGTATATATATTATGCTACAAGAAGATATACTTTTTAAATTTCTAACCTTTAATGCTAGTTGTCGTAGCTTGCCAATTAATTAAGTTGAGAATTATTATTTCTCTTTTTTGTTTTGGTCTCTTTCTTGTAATTATCAAACTTATTTGATTTGACACTATTATTTGTTTTTTTTATAATTTTTCTGATATTTGAAATTTAATTGTTTATATGATTTTAATTTGCATAGGTTAAGAGGAAAATTATTTTCACGCTGTTATTTAGATATTATCCTTCAGAATAATATTAGACTTAGAGTATAATATTTGCTCATATATCACTAACTTTATAGACAAAAATTAGATTATTATCTAATTTTAGCAATAAATTATAATATTGTCGATCGTGATTTATCATTTTCTTATAATTTTTTTTACTTTATATGTGTAAAATGATGAATTATTTCCTCGTCTTTTTCATTATGTATTAAAGACCAAGTTTTCAATACACGGTTGAAAATCCACCATTTCTGACCACTAAAAAGGAAAAAGACGAGGAGAAAATAAAAACAAAATAAGAATCATAACTATGATATTTGAATCAACAAAAAATCTTTTTTCGATATAAATTTAAGTTTTTTTTTAAAAAAGCTAAAAATAGAAAATATAATAAATAACCTTGCTAGCTAACTAGAACTTCTGACGTCCCTTTTCCCCCCCACACAATTATATAAACACACACAAAATATAGAAAACAATTAAGAGTTCCCAAAAAAAAATAAAAGTTTGAAAATTAAATTGGAATTTGAGGTTTTTATTTGTGATTTTAAGTTCGTGAATCTAAAAGTTAATTATGAAAATATCATACAGGATGTATACGTTACTTGTTGCAGTTGATCGAAAAGAAATAGAGGTTCGTTACTTATTTATCTCTAGCTACTTTAATTTTTTTAGTGAATCAAAGTGTTAGCTACTTTTATATAGATATGTACATTCAAACTTTGCTATTGTTTAGTAATAATTTTACAACTTATCATAATAGGGAAAAAAAGGAAAATTAATTTATCGAAATTTTACTAGTTTAGGATCGGAGTTTATTATTTAGATAATTTGTAATATTATGAATTTTATCAGATTTTGATGTGTTCAAATATATGTATTTCAAAACGCATGATGAGGTCAAAATTAGATGTAATTTGCTCTAGATACACTGTATCCAAGTGGATTTGTATGTATCTTGGATATATAACTAATCTCGCTCACCTTCCTCCTATCTTGCTCGTCATTTTCCTATGTATCTAGTATTCGAGAATCCACATACATACAAATCATATCATAGACATACAAATACATGTATCTAGGTAAATACATGTATCTAGGTGTATCTTCCTTAATATATGATAGGAAATTTTTTATTAATTATAAAATATATGATTATCTGAAAGTATAGATAGCATGTATGTACGTGTATATGTATGTGTGTCTAATAAGATAGTTTTCGATATTAGAAAAACTTGTTTAACTAATGGGCTTTAGAAGAACTAAAGGAAATTGTTAAATCTCACCCGCGTATATGTATGTATGTCTAATAAGGTAGTTTTTTGTATTAGAAAAACTTGTTTAACTAATGAGCTTTAAAAGAACTAAAGGAAATTATTAAATCTCACCCGTCTCTCTCGCATCTCTTTCATCACACTCCTTACTCTCTAATGTATTAATATATCACATCACAAGCACACGCGAATCACTCTAGAAGCATTTACATAGTGTGATTTGTATGTATCTGGGATACATACGAATCTCTCTTGTCTCTCTCTCTATTTTTGTATATTAATAGCAAATTTACATGTATCTAAATGTAAAATATATAAAAAGAATTTTTTAATTAATAGTACTAAAATACGTAATACATTAAAAGTATAGATAATAATAATACATACGAGAATATCTAATTATATAGTTTTCCATCAATTTTCTATTGTGTGTTAACGACTTTATGGTTCATAATGGTCAAAACTAAATCAATTGTATTCGTGACCGTAATCCAACAATTTTCTTTTATAAATTTATATTTTTAAATCACAAGAAAATTTTATAAAATATATAGATTTACTAAAATATCTCCATGAAACAACAAATTTAACCAAAAATACATAAATTTAACTTAATAGAAATTATAAAACAAGACAATCATAAAAAAAAATAAAAAAAATAGTGTATGCTGGTACATTATTTTAGGGTTTGGCAAGATTTTGTCATGACAATAAAATCCAACATGTGTCCTATACTCTAGACATATATTCCTTATCTAATAATAATTAATTCTCCTAAAAATTGGATTATATTGGACAATGATATGCTTTTATATAATAATAAAATATGCTTAAATTTTATATTATAAAGTTTATTCAAAAGCTCGAGAAATCTTCAATTCATGTCACATCTTGGTTTATTACTATCTAAATTACAAGTTATGTTACTTTCAGTATTTACTTTTTTTAATGTCACAGACTCAGATTATGTAAAATATAATCAAATGTAAATGTCAGAAAATGTCTAGAAAGCATTGAAAAAAATTAAAATAATTAAAGACAAAAAAAGAAAAGGTAAAAAACATATTTGACTTGAGATAATTCAATATTAATTGATACAGGTTGTGATGAAGTGATAAATATTTTTTTTTATTCTTAATTGAAAGTTTCAAGCTCGATTCTTCTTAGCTATAGAATAAACTTTGTTAAAAAAATTTTTTACACCTTAATGTAAAATTTCCTAACATGAAATAAAATTTAATTAAGCTTTAATATAACCATTTTTCGAGTTAAAATTTTTTAGAAAATAAAATCTTCAAATCCATAAGTCTTGAAGTGGCGGCTTAGAGATGCCGGTTCAAAGCCTTAATTAGTAACTTTTTTATAAGTAAAAACTTTTTAATTATAAAATTTAATCATTTCCTTAACGACGTCTTCATATAACATAGAAATATCTGACATATTTAAATAACAATTACTAGTAATATATTTATTTTTTTATCGATCGGTTCATTTTAATTTTAAAGTTTATCATTTATTAATTAATAGACATGTTAAATTGTTCTATTAAGATATAATTGATAATATGATAATTCAAAAAAAAAATTAAAATTATTATGAAACAACTAATTAACCAATAACACATTAATAAATGAAATAATAATTTTTTTTATTCGATTTTGAACAACCATAACTTCCCCACTATTTTTCTTAAGGACTTATGTGAATCGTCATTTATCAGTCATATAACAATATTATGTGAAGTAATAAGCATTTTTTTATTCATAACTAAGGATTTAATATTTAAATATTTTTTAATATAATCACCATTAGGAAATTCTTTTATAAAATTAGATTTAAATTTTAAAAATATTAAATTAATTTAATCTAATTCAACTTAATGAAAGATTAACAAGAGTGAACGAATCATTATCTCTTTCAATAATTATTTGAGTTTTGCTTAGTAAAAAGAAGAATATTAAAATAACTTTCCCTTTGAGAAAATTAGTTATACAAAGCCTTTATTGCCATCAATCTAATTTGTGGACGTCAATTAATTTTTTCTATAAGTTAGTTCAGAATATTTCAAGACGATAAACCTTTATATAAATTTTTTTAAAGATATTTTCTTTCAAACTTACGATCTATTCTAAAAAAATTATTAAATTGGAATCAAAAATCAAAACCAAACACTTTAGAAGATACCACACATCATATCCTACTAAATAATGCATCTAAAGATTACCAAATATATACTTATTACAAAAATATTTTAATTAATATGGTTTCTTATGAATTTACTTAGAAAATCTAAATAAACGAATAAATTGAATGACTAAAAATGAATCGAGTTATAAATAAATAAATTATTGACTCGATAAGTTGAACTTGTGTTGTGTTTCATGGTTTAATTTTATCAGTCACAACTCACAAAGTTCTATGACCTTTTCATTTAACGTGTTTCACAATTATATCTCCAAAGCATGTTAATCCCTCTAGGGTTTGAAAGAAAAATAAAGTCTAAGAACAATTAAAAAAACTAAAATCAATTTTTTTTTTATCTTATATTAAAAAAGTGTTAAACACGTTGAATAAAAAGTACTCCAAAATAATTCGAAACGTTTGACATATTTATTATGTTAATATGATCGATAAATATTAAATATTCATCATATAGTTTACTCTAATTTTTAATTGTCGTGTATACATAAAAACTAGCTATTGCTTATACATCTACATTTCATTAATTATTACTAGACATTTAAATTTCATTTAAGTATTCATTAAATTAATAATCTCAATTTGCGTGATGCACAAATTTTCCAAGGCCAAGTGGTCCATTTAACAAGTAGTCCCACATTTAATTTTAAGTTAATTGACTTGACATGATCAATTATTTTTAAAAAATAAATAAATTGTATAATCTTAATTTAAAAATACTATAACATATTGAAATATTATTTCAATTTTAAGATTTTAACATACCATGTGCAATTATTATAATTTGTAGTATTTTTATTTATTATTTAAATATATAAATTTCATAACCAAGAAAAAAAATTCATCTCCTCAGCCAAAATTCAAATATTTAACTCTAAAACTTGGACGTTTGCCTATATAAATGGAGGAATAATTATAAAAATCTCACTTTTTAATTTACTTATTATCATTATTTTCTATAAATTTTACAAAATTTCTCATTTTTCTCTTGAGTCAAAAATGTCATTAATGTATCAGATCCTTTTTTTAAATGTATCAGCGTGTATATTCAACCCTCTTTTTAATGTATTAGCGCTTTGCTTTTGGCCATTAATATATTTGAACCCTTCATTAATATATCTGACTCTCTTTTTAATGTATCAGCGTTCTGATTTTTTGTCTATTAATTTGTCTGGCCCTCTTTTTATTGTAGCAGCGCTTATATTATTGTTTCCGTCTGAAGAATTTTGTAATTATAAACTATTAAAGAATAGATTATAATTTTATCTAAAAAATATGTGATTTCTATAATTTGTCAAAAATAAAATATATAAATTAAAATATAGTAAATAAAAATAAAATGTATACATTGATATTATCGCCTCCTCATATTCCTAGGTGAACCAACGGCATAGTGCACATGTGATTACAACTTACAAGTGTGTATAATAAGTTGACCTCTTCTTTTTTCTTTTTTTTTTGATATATCGATTTTATTTGAATTTAGTAATATATATATATATATTATTACTGAAAATTAGGAAATAAATAAATATAATAATATTTGATTGAATATATATAAAAATTTACTTAAAACAACTTTTGAAATACATGCTTTAAGGTAAAGAGAGAGATACTTTATAGCTACAAGGATAAGTTAAAATTAAATTATTTTCCAATTTTTATACATTTAAGACACACCATAATATATATAACATTAGATAAATTTGGGAAAAATCAGGGAGTAACAATTACTCCTTTTATCTCGTATTGTGTGATTAACTTACTTGTTATTTTGTCTAAAAAAAAGATATATTTTTTTATTTAAAACAATTATTATATAACACTATTTGAGAGTCAAATCATCTAAGTTTAATGTGAATTTAAATATAAAAAATATTATAAATTTTAAAAATATATTAAAAAAATAAATTTATAAAATTAAAATTCTGAATCTGTCGCGTCCCCGATATATTAATCAAACTATGTAGCTCCTCTCTCTTCTAGACTAGATCTTCTATAAAACAAGGACATCAATAAGAGTCACTACAATTATTACACTAAGTTCAAAAAAAATGGCAGAGTCCCCTACTACCTCAGGTTCTTTCTTCTTCATTTTTTCCTTTTATTTTTCTTCATATTATATTGAAATACTGTTATATTTTTATTGGAGAAACATAGTCTAAGCATTTTTATGTGAAAAAAACTTGTGATTCTCTTTTAATTTAGCTTTAGATGTTGGTTGTAACATGTTGAATTAATAAGAGGAAGGGTCTGGTGTTGCATCCCTCAATTTGCTCCCTAAGGAAAGAGTCGAGCGATTAATGAAATGAGTGAAAATTACGAGAATTAAAGTTTAAAATTTTAATGGAGATAAAAATATGTTAAAGTAAATTTCTTTTCATATGTCTAGATCTTCTTAATTATTAGAGTTATTCGATACTTATGTCACGAGGTATTTGATAGTCGAGAAAAAAATCATCTCATTTGTAAATGCACAAAACTCCTCTTTGTTACTTTCTTCGTTTTAAAAAATAATGAGTTTATTTCCTTTTTAGCCTTTTTTTAAAAAATTAATCTTATTTTTTTTTAGCCTTTTTAAAAAAGAATGATAATTTTTCTTTTTTGGCCATACTTTAATTTTAACTTTTTATGTGACATGTTTAAGATCGTAAAATTAGAAGGCATTTTGGTACATTTGACATAACTTTAATTTAGAATCACTAGATTAAAAAATTTCTTTCTTTTCTTAAATTCCATTTCAAATTAAATTAGGTTTTTTTTTTTAAACGAAAGAAGTATTTATTTTTAGTAACGGTCACTTTGAAAAACTAGACTATTTTGTCGGTTATTTAATTTTACTATCTCCAGATTATAAGTACTGAATAACTCTATCCTCTAATATTTAATTGGTTAGACGAAAATAAATCATCTTTTCATTTTTATCTTTTTTCGCTTGATTTACTTTATTGATTATTGGATCACACGTTTTTAATGTCCATGTAAAAAATAGTTATACTGGGGGTAGGTAAAACGTTTATAACTATAATTCATTCATTTAATTTGTTGCAATCTTGATGGAATTGTTTCATTCTTTTTCTAATTTTGCATTTTCATGAACATTTTAACTTGTTTTCTTGATTTTTAACTCTAAAATTAGTTAATACTTTTGTTAAACATTTTAGGTATGACTAGAAAAGTTGTAGTACTTTTCTTGATTGGATTGTTGGCATATGTTTATCAAGCAATTACACCACCTCCTCCAAGAATTTGTGGTTCTCCCGGAGGCAATCCCATCACTGCACCACGAATAAAACTCTCCGATGGAAGGCATTTGGCGTATAAAGAACAAGGTGTTTCGAAAAATGAAGCAAAGTACAAAATTGTGTTCATCCATGGATTTGATTGTTGTAGACATGATGTTGTTATTGCCAGCACCCTTTCTCAAGTAATTCCCTTTTTACCCTTCTTTTCAATTTTTTAGGCTAGAATGCGGAGCTAAGTAGGACTAAGGGGGGTTTAATTTAATCTCATTTGTGAAATTTTTTTTATTGTAAGGATAGAAAAAAAAAAAGAGTTTTTATCGGTCAATATGAATGGTTGAATTTTCTTGATGTGGAAAAAAAAATTCTAGTTTAGGTACAATCTGATGTTTAAAAATTTATTTTCGTCACAAGTTCAAATAATATGTACCGTCTGTGACATATAAATTTCTTGCTCTGTCACTATTTGATGAAGGCTGGAACGTAGCTTGACGGGTGGAAGGGGGTTCATTCGAACTCTTTATCTCAATTAAGAAGTTCAATCGTGCGAATAAATGAAAAAATGATTTTTTTTACATTTATATATATAAAATGTTGAATTACCTTGAAAAGATTTATTATAGTGACAAAGGGGGTTCAATATTTTAAGTTTGGTCACAAGTTAGTGTAGTTTCTTTCTAAATCCCCCTTGCTGTGTTGCTTGGATTTTTCAAAAATATCGTTGAAGGCGTGTTGAATCCTCTAAATGGATTCAAGATCTGATATCTGTGTGATAATATTTTTTTGAAAAATTTGAACAATGTACTCCCCTTTTATATAATTTCTGACTCTGGCACTGCTACGATGATATGTTGTGGTGCAGGATGTTATTGAGAGTTTGGGAATATATATTGTGTCAATTGATAGACCTGGTTATGGTGAAAGTGATCCTCATCCAGAAAGAACACCAAAGAGTTTAGCTCTTGATATTGAAGAATTAGCAGATCAATTGGAATTGGGATCCAAATTTTATGTTGTTGGATTTTCTATGGGTGGACAAGCTGTTTGGGGCCTTCTCAAGTATATTCCTCACAGGTATTATTCATTTTAAATCCGTATGTCGGAAACGGTCACTTTACCTCACACAAAGATAGATATATGTTCTGCGTATGTCTACCTTCTTCAAACCCCATTTGTGAATCATACGTGTTGTTGCATTTCTTTTACCACTTATTGTCGGTTTAAAAAATATTTACGAGTAATTTGATAAGAACGGTAATTGACATGCTATCACGTGTTAAAATTCACTAAAACAAAATTCAACTTGTAACTACTCCCCAAAATTAGTGTCACATCCTTCAGATTCTCCAAAACTGGACTACTGTTCATCATACACCAGTCGACATTTTTAAAAAATCTTAACAAGCGTTAGTGTAGATTTTTATACTTTTTTAAAACTGTTAGTGTATATAACATAACGTAAACTCGTATGGTAACAGATTGGCAGGAGCAACACTTCTAACACCTGTGGTTAACTATTGGTGGCCTGGTTTCCCATCAAATTTGTCAACAAAATCATATTATGATCAACTTTTGCCTGATCAATGGACACTTAGAGTTGGTCATTATCTTCCATGGTTAACATATTGGTGGAACACTCAAAAATATTTTCCATCTTCTAGTGTTGCAGCTCATAGCCCTGATATTTTTAAAACTCAAGATATGCAATTAGCACCAAGATTTGCTGGTTCACAAGAAAAATATAGGGTAAGTATAACTTTGTACTTTGCTCTTAATTTAATTGACGTAGGTAAGGATTCAGGATTTAAACTTGACTCGTTACGTTATTCAATTTTTATATTTTTAGTACTTAATATGTTATGTTTTTTTTTAAAAATTATGGGTTTGGAGATTTGGTACTTTTTTTAGTTGACATTTAGGTGTTTGTTTGACTGGGTACGGAGGTTAGAAAAGATTGATTAACTTTTGTATAATTATTGGCATAAATATAAATTCAAGGTTTGATAGGTTTAATCTTTATGATTTTACCACTGAACTCGTTATACTTTTGAAATATTGGGATCGAGGTTTAATGCTCTCTCGATTCCACTTTTAGGTGAATTTATCTGGTTGGGCACGGAGATTAGGAGAGAAGATTTTTGGTACTTGTCATGATATTTGTGTGGTCAAAAAATTATGTAATGAAAGGATAAAAAAAATGAGAAATTTAGAAGGAAAATTATTTTACAAAAGGGGGTATTTTTTCTATTGGGTATTTAAATAATGTCACGTAATATAAAATAAATGGGCTTTGAAATATTAATGTTTTTTACAAAATTTATTAAGTGATCTTTTCACTTCTGTCCAAGTCTTGATGTACTAAGTTATCTCGTACATGTATGGGCGGAAAGTTATAAGTATCTAGTAAAATCAGGTGACATTTTTGTTTCCCTCACAACATATGACTTTACTTCGAACTCTAACTAACCAGGATTAAAATTCAATTCAAAACTAGCTCAATTTTTTCCCAAATAACCTCAATTTTAGATTCGAACCCCCTTCGATATTTCAATTTTTTTTTTATAAATATTAATATTAATTTTTTTTAAGTGTAACTTAATTTGTTAATTAATCCATTATTTTTCAGGCACAAATTAGACAACAAGGGGAATTTGAATCACTCCATAGAGATGTAAATATTGGATTTGGTACATGGGAATTTGATCCAATGGATTTAAAAAATCCATTTGATAAAAATGAAGGATTTGTTCATTTATGGCAAGGTGATGAAGATGGACTTGTACCTGTTATTTTACAAAGATATATTGCACAAAAATTACCATGGATTCAATATCATGAAATTAAAGGGGGTGGTCATTTATTTCCTTATGCTGATGGAATGGGAGATAAAATTATCAAAACATTTTTACTTGGTGAAAAATTTGAAGTATAACGATATACGAAGAGATATAGACGTTCAGATATGATTTGGTTGAATTTCGGGAAAAAAAGAGAAATTAAAGTTGAAGTTGAAAAAGGGTATTTGATAAAGTTTTTTTTGACTTAACATGTTACATGTGTTTGTGTGTTTTGTGTAATGGCACTAGTTAGGGCCTTGTCCTAGATGATAAGATTGAAATTAATTAATACAAATTTCATCATCAATGTGGTCTTGTTTTTTAAGTTTCTTTCGTTTTGATGAAATTAGAAATCTTGTTAAGATATTTAAGATATATATGTATCAAAATTATTGAATAACGCTATCAAATTTAATAAGAGAAAAATTAAATCAGGTTAACGTATCAAGATAAAGAAAAAATTGTACTATAAAGTTATACAGTTATTCAAGTATGATTTGGTTGAATTTCGAAAAGAAAAAAGTGATTGAAGTCAAAGTTGAAAAAAAAATATTTTTTCAGAATATTTAAGAGATATATATATTAAATTTATTGAATAGCCTCTTAACATTAAAAAAAATAATCAAATCATGTTAAGTTTGAACATGTACAATATTAATCAATATTATGACATTTAAAAAAAAAATCAAAATATCAAATCACAATTTTTTTAAGTATCATATCGAACGGATAAATTGTCCCCAACAATAATAATGAACAACTTCAAGGAATGGCATTATACATGTTTTTTTTAAAACAATATTATTATTATTATTATTATTATTATTATTATATTATTATTATTATTATTATTATTTATTATTATTATTATTATTATTATTATTTTATTATTATTATTATTATTTTATAAATTCCTAGTTAATTGTTTGAGACTTTAATGCATGATGTAGTTAGTTGACTATCTTGAAGCATAAAAATTTATTTTTTTAATCGATAAAGTTTTAATAGAATAGACAAAATTTCTTTATGTTTAATCAAAGGTTTTGAATATAAATCCTGCATATGAAAAAGATTTGTTAGAAAATAATTTTCTCTTGGATAGATTTTTCAATTCAATTTAATCGAAATTATAATACATTTTTTTTTCTTTTAAGAGAAAAAACCTTTCTATACTTGATAGGCTCATCTATTTGATACAACAGGACATAAAAAAAAGGAGTTATTTAATTAATTAAAATAACTAAAACTTCTAAATGAAACACTAATGACGTTCTTAGGCATGATTTTGGATAGATAAACACTCAACAAAAATAATATTATAAAACATAGCATGATGAAACATATAAAAGTATACTTTAGTTTTCCTAACTTTAAAAATTATCGTCAGATGATTATGATTCTTTTATTCTTTATTAGATTTTATATTATAGCATTAAGAATGATAACTTCGTGTTATGGGATATTTTCACCCCCTTCTCCTTTAGTAGGCCTCATTGATACGAATTTATTTGATATACCAATTTCTTCTATATATTAATCGCTCAAAGAAAAAAATTTCCTTTAGTTAAGTACTTCTTTTGTCCCAATTTTAACGATACATTTTCTTTCTTGGTTCCTAAAAAAATATTTTTTTTAGTAATTAATTGATTTTAGCTTTAACAACATAACTTGTCACGACCTTACAACCACCTATTTAAAAGAAAAGATGTGAAATTCTCAGTTACTCATTTAAAAAGCTAACTTCCATTTATATACATTTGATTTACATATTTAATTTTTTTTTTATTACTTTATAGATCATGTTCAATCAGATATGATTGCATAAATTGAGACGAAGAAATTATTACTCATGATTATATGTATGAGACTATTGTAATATTATAATCTTTTTCATTTATAATTATTTTGTACCCTAAATTTACTTATTCAATTAATTCAAATCGATAGTACATAAACATTGATAATATTTAATGATCTAAATCTTATATGATGTAGTCATGTAGAGCATAGTCATACCTAGGTAGCCACCGTTTTGTAATATTTTATCAATTATATTTAGCTATACGTTTCCAACACATAAAATGGTGTTTACTAAAAATTATGGTGAAGTGATAATCGATAAATATAATTTTATTCTTAATTAGAAATTTCAGTCTCGAGTCATCTAAGTACATCATTTTTTATATTCTAACAAAAAAATTAAAAGTAAAAAGGAGAAAAGTAAGACGCCTAAAAAGGTGGAGTGAGTACATATAAGAAGAAAACCTTTTGAATATTAGAAAAATGAAAAGTCATGTCAAATTATAAGAGTTTGCTATTTGTGGTCAGAATTGTGCTTGAAGTTTCGTGAAAGTGACAAAAGTGAGATATTACATTGGAATTTGGTTTATTATCTTTTGGAATTTAGTTTGGTAATGTTTCGTATTTGAGTCTTAGTTCGTGAATATAGTTATCACTATAGGAAGGTATTTATTTTTCAAAATGAGATAGTCTGGCACGAATTCAATTAGTCGACTGACAAAAATGAATGTCAATATTCGATAGAGACACAAATAAGAAAACGAAGAGGGGGAGAGAGGGGAAGGGTTAATGTACGATCAAGGATTCTTTTGAGTCTGTCATTTAATAATATCCATATTTCAAAAAATTATATAAATATAACTCTTGAAACTTAATCTCGTGAGCAGTGTTAAACTAAGGTCCAACGTTGGCTTATACGTAGTTTATCGTTATTGATAAAATATTAGATTGTCATCTAATCAACGTTTGATTTTCTAAAAGAGTCGTGTACTAAAGAGTTTTCGTAAAAAGAGATTTACGACGAAAATTTTTGGAGGGAAAGAGATTTAAATAGCCCACTCTCTAGTTTCTTCTACATTTCATTAAGGCCCATAACTAATTCCTAGCCCATTTGCATGTACATTAGCAGCCCAAAAGCCATTTCGAGCAAACTCAAGGGAGTTGAGTGGAAGCCCATTAACCCTACTATTGGGCCCAAACCTAGTTGGCCCAATCAACCTCTGGCTGATTTTATTGAAAATATTTTTTAGAAAATATATATATTGCAATTGAAAAGATTATTATTTTTTTCTTCAAATAAGCACTAAACCAAATGAAACTATTCATAATAGGTTACAAAGTACAAACTCTTAAATCTTAATATTAAACCTTATTCTTATCTTAATAATAAGTTAATTGTCTATCCATTTCAGGTTTTACCAAAAACCCATAAATGAATAAAATTAATTAATTGTATTACAAAGCATACAATTGTAAATATTAGTTTCCTATTTTATTATATTTTAAATGTATAGTGCAATCACTATTAATGATGACATAATTGACAGTCTAAGTTGATAAACATTTAAGTTTATCTGAATTATTGATAAGTTTATAAAATCTCAACTCAAGTCAATTAATTAAATATTTTATATTTAAATTTGAGATATTTTCATTAATAAAATTAAAAAATTACGATAAAATATCTCATTCATATGGTATATGATAATGATATAAAGTGATTTTTTTTAATAAAACAAATATTATAAATTATTCAAAATTATAAATTTCAAATATCGAACGGTTAACAAAAGTTACGTTCGAAAGGAATATTCATGTGCCTTTCTATTTCAACCCTTTCATTTTCAAGGTATTATATGATTAGATTCCATGAATTATTTTTTGTCCAATATAAAAAGATTCCATAAATTTTTAACACTTCATTTTCATTATATAAAGATTGTCCCCAAAAATGTAATGTAATAATCTTTTTCAAACGTAGCTAATCACATAACGTAACGTAATAATTTTGTGCCCAAAAATACCATGTAATAATAATGTAATTGCGTAACATAATGTCGTGTCAAAAATATTTTGTGCAACTTTTTTTTCTATATATATATTGCAAAGCTATATGTTAAGATAGTCGATCATTTCATAAATCGGTGAGTCAAGCTTTAAAATATTATTTCGATATTTTTATACTTATCTTGTTGCACGACTAACTCTGATATCAATTATTGAGGTCAAAACGTCTAAAATGTACTCTTAATGTCACTTATATTTTTCTCTTTGAGACAAACTTACATTGTCTTCATCAAATGACTTCACACTACCAAATTTGTAGTGTTAAAACTTATATATAGAGTTGACTATTTTTATTCTTTTTTGTAAAATACTTATTATAATTTGTATCTCATAATAGGCTCTTTTAATTAATTTATTATCTCTGTCACTTTTAATTATTTTTTTTAAAAAAATATGTATTTTAAAAAAAAATTAAAAGTGACCTTTAATTTTATTAATTTTTTTTCATTTATTTTGACATCTGTTTGAAATCCACTTATTTTATGTACAAGATATATGGAATTAAATTTCAAATTAAATCAAAACGAAAGATAAAAAGAATAAATAAAATCAATAGACAAATAAAAGAGAAAACAATGAATGAAGGCAAAGAAAAAAGTTCCGATACAATGTATAAAAATATATATTAACTTAATTTAAATACAAGATAAAGAAAATAAAAATATTTTTTTTTAAAAAAAAGTAGAAACTAAAAAAATGAATATTTATACACGTGCAAGTAAGTGTGTACAAACACAATAAATTTGGATGGTTGAAAGTATCACGTCAACACAAAAGGTGCATAAAAATACGAAAATTGAGTTCAAGGGGTAGAATGACCCAAATTAAGTTTAGATATGTGTTTGAAATTTTGATTTAGGAATACTTGTATCGTATTCCTAAAAATATTATTCACACTTAATAAGTAACTTTTTTATTTATTTATTTACACGAACAATATTAAACGGCTAATTTAAAAACTAAATATTATATTATTCAAATCACAATAATTTAAGATTTTTTTTTTAACTTTTTCTTTTGTTTTCACGCCAGCAGGTTTTATTGACTAATTAATACAATTTTATAGTGTCAAAAGTCATAAAACTTGAAAAAAATGACAAAGAAAATACATAAAGAATTGAATTAATATATATTAAAGTACATATAAAAATTGTGCATGTTATATATAGCTTTATATATAACGTAAGGATTAAGGCTAACTCACAAAGTAAAACATAATTATTAATATTAATTACTTGAAATTCACAACATCAACTTTTTTCCATTTAAAATATTTGTAATAATGGTAGCTCAATTTAACAAACAATTACAGTGATGGAGCTAGTATTTTTTTTTTCCAGAAAAAAACGAGCGTATGCTATATAAATTATTTAATATAAGTTATTTTATTTTTGGATTATTAAGTCATCGAAAGAATATATAGTTATATGAAGTGGAAATGTCATTTTTTTAAACGATATCGATATTTAAAGAAGTAAAATAAATTTTACAATAATAATATCGAAAATAAATTAAATGTGGAAAATATCAATTAAGATAAATAGTAAATAATTTTAAAATATAAGATATATTATTTTTAAAAAAATTAATGTAAATTATTATCTAATAATAACGATAAAGTCAGAAATTTTTTCATAGACGATTCAAAATATAATAAATGACACCGAAAGCTCTTTGCTTAATGGCACTCTTCATTTTGATGGCTTTTTTTACTTTAATTCTTTTTAAAAAATGATATATTATTTGGAGTAATTTCAAAGAAACGATAAAGTTATATTCATGTGATTTATATAAATTCTGATTTGTGTCACGATATTAGTATTTACATTTGTTCTAATTTGGGTGAAGGAGTGTAAAATATGTATAAAAATTAAAATACTTAATTAGAATTATAAATTAATTTATATATACTTGAAAATTGGGTAAAAGTTAATTAAATATCAAACATACTAATGATTTCAAAATGTTAAAAAGCTTGAGAAATAGCAAAAAAAAGTTATTCGATTTTTCAGATAGTAACTTTCACATAAAATAGAACGGAGAAAGTATCAGCTAGTATTTGCAAGTATCAAATAGGTTATTCACATCACATCTATTAGGATACAATTTGAATTTCTTGAATCTTATATAAACATAAAATATTTTATACCCTTTTCATATAAAAAGTTCGAATATATATGAAATTTAAATAATTATATACGTGTACCCAGGCAAATTATTATATACGTGTACCCTGACAAATAATTAAATTCCGATTTTATTTATTTAAAATCCTTTTGGTGTCATTGCCCGAGTTGGAGCTTTGCTAGTACGTATTTGAGAATCAAATTTGTTAAGTTTTGGATCTCATTTGTTAATTTGTAACACAATATTATTATTATTATTATATATTACTATTCCAAATAAATTGCCCCCTACTTAAAAAAAATATAAACCATTTTCTCATATTTAATTTGATTTCTTTAACAAAATTAAAATATATTATTATTATTATTATTATTATTATTTTATTATTATTATTATTATTAAGTAGGTACAAGTGTGTATAATTAGGTGATGTCCATCTTCTTTTATCAGCACACCAAACAAATTAAATTAGTTTTGTCATTCTTAGTGGAATTTTCCTCAAAGCAAAGCAAGAATATTAGTGACCCCACCAATCACTTTCTTATAAAATCATATACTATAATACTTTATTATAGTTATTGTGTCACTTCATTTTAAATTTTTTTTATTGATATGATCAATTCAAATTTATATAAAATTTTAAATGATTAGTTAGATTTTTTCATTCGAATTTTGTTGTTTTTAAAGCTTGAATCGAATATTTCTAATTAAAAGTAATTTTATTTATTTATCTTAAATTTTTTGAATAATTTTAAATATCAATTTATTACTTTTTATAATGATATATTCAAATCAATTCAGTATCGATAAGGTGAAAGGAGATCAAGCAACACATAGCTAATTCAATACACATATATGAATAGTTAAGTACAACATCATTGTGACTTTATTTTATTTTAGGAATTTTTTTATGTACACATCTTAAAATATCTTGTTTGTTTATGTAAATCAAACAAACTTAAAAATTTATAAACTATATACCTTAAATTACCTTATTTATATGAAAATATCATAGTAACTTAACTTGATTTTCCACCAACTCTTTTATTGTTCAACTATTTTTTGCAATGATGAAGTTTACATATTAGCATAGGTGTGCAAGAAGAGATATGGTATACAAAATATAGAGTTTATCCTAATTTATAATTTAATAATAATTATTTAATATAAAATATTGAGTGCGAATAAACTTTTTTTAATAATAATCATTTAATATAGAATAAACTTTTTTTAATAATAATCATTTAATATAAAATATTGAGTGCGAATAAATTTTTATTTTCACGTAAAGATTACTAGTGACCTCCCTTATTTCTTGTTAGGGTCCCATCTAAAGCTTACCTACCTCAACAATTGATGTTCAATAATAGAACTTTTGTCATTTTTATTTTTTTTATAATTATTTTATTTTAATTTTACACCTCATATATTAATATCATAATATTAAAAGATATTTTAGTACATCTGATATATTTTTAATTATAAACTATAAGATTCAAAAAGTATTAAAACTTTACTTTTTAAAATTCGTGCAAAGTTAAAATAGATCAAACAAATTGAAAAGAAGGATTATATATATTTTTATCAACACTCGTAATGGCGGTATGGTTAAGATCTTTTCATTCTTAATCAAAAATCCCGAATTCAAACCTTTATAAATGAAAAAAAAAAAAAGATCTTTCTAGAAGCGTCGTCCGTAGAAATGAGTCTTGTAGTATATAAATCTTAATTAGTTGGATTTCAATGCTCATATCAGACGCCAAATAAAAAATAAATAAATTATTTGATATATTTGTTTTTCTTATTAATTTTTTTTTTAAATGAGGTAGATACATTGACGGAGCCACCTTGTACTCTCGAACCCCCTTTGACTTGTTCAATTTTTATAAATTTAAACTCCTTATTGAAAATACTGGCTCTGAATATACCTATATATATAGCAGAGGAAGTAAAGATATTAGCAGATCACTACTCTAATCTATGCAGCAAATAATTCAATTGTGACCATCAACTTCATATCTCTTCTCTTTTTTTTTTATTGGATATTTACTTTGTGTTCTTGAATTGTTCAACCACTTTTTATTTAAAGTTAGATAAGATTTCTTCTTTCAACTTAAATATCAATATTTTTAAGGGTATTTTGGTTAAGATTTTCTTGAAAATCTTTCCATCCTTTTTTTTTTTTGGGAATGATAATAAAAATGATAGCAATTTTTGGTATTGTGATATTGGCACTAATTTATAGGGCAATTATTCCACCATCACCAAAGATTTGTGGTTCACCAAATGGACCTTTAATTACAGCACCAAGAATTAAGCTTTCTGATGGGAGATATTTGGCTTATAAAGAAAATGGTGTTCCTAGAGATGAAGCAAAACACAAATTTGTATTCATTCATGGCTTTGATTGTGTTAGACATGATGTTGCTTTGCTCACAACTATTTCTCCTGTATGTATCATCTTCACTTTGTTTCCTTTTATCCCCTTTTTTGAATTGTTTTATTGCGTTAGACGGTATCTGTTTTGAAGTCTATAACTAGTATTAAGGCTTTTGACCAAAGATAGACTTTATTTTCATAGCTCGAATCACAAGATGAGGGGGATTCTTTTATTTAAGTGTTCTTTTTTATTTTTTGTTGTTTGGGGTCTGACTAATTTGAAATTGTGTTAGAAAGTTTCACTTTTATGGCTTTTCAACAAGTGCAACTCCGTTTTTAGAGCGTGAGCCTCAGATATCTGGTTACTTTTTAAGGTTGTTTTAAGTATTCTTTTTTGGTTTCTCAGCTGGTGTCTGACACTCGTTGGAGCCTGAGACTAATCCGAATTCATGATGTAGGGAAGTCCCACTTTTTAAGACTTGACTGAACGCGACTCTATTTCTAAAGTTTGAACCCTAGATCTCTGGTTAATGATGGAAGAATACTTTAAAAAGATTGTTTTAGTATTCTTTTTTGGTTCCCAACTTAGTATCCAACACTCATTTTGCGGTTCAACTAATTGATTGTTTTTACTTTTCTTTTTGGTCCCCACTTAGTGTCCAATACGCATTTTATAGCTCGATTAATTTGAATAAGATTTCTGATTAAGGATGTAGCAATATTTACCAGTTATCACCACTCGAATATATTTGTGGATGTAATTAATGAAATTTTATTTATGGTTGCAGGAGGTTATGCAAAGTTTGGGAATCTATATTGTGTCAATTGATAGACCTGGTTATGGTGAAAGTGATCCTCATCCAAAAAGAACACCTAAGACCTTAGCTCTTGATATTGAAGAATTAGTTGATCAATTGGAATTGGGACCTAAATTTTATGTTATAGGATTTTCTATGGGTGGACAAGCTGTTTGGGGCCTTCTCAAGTATATTCCTCACAGGTATTCGTATCGTTAGTTTCCTCGCACTTCGACTATTTAACAAGGTACCTGTTACCTCCCACCAGCATAGATACAGATGAGAAAGAAGTCATCTTGCAAATCGTTTTAGTTCTTTGGATTTAACTTATAGACACTGACGATGCAAATGACTTTTATACTATTAGTGTGTGTTAATGTATCGTAGTTATCTTTTAGGTGACCTTCGATTCTCAGGTGTGTATAAGTTTCATATTTACTTGTGACATTTGAAATGTGTTAACAGATTGGCTGGAGCAATTCTTCTAACACCAGTGACTAACTACTGGTGGGGTAGTTTTCCTGCAAACTTGACTAAACAAGCGTACTACGAACAGCTCGTGCAGGATCAATGGACGTTGCGAATTGCACACTACTTACCATGGCTGACTTACTGGTGGAACACTCAAAGATTGTTTCCTTCTTCCAGCGTTGCAACGTTCAGTGAGGATATTCTGTTCGAGCAAGACAGAGTTCTAATGCCTATCTTTGATTCGTATCAGAGTAAATATCGGGTGAGTACTCGTTTAGCTATTTAGCATGTCCTTATTTTAGTGGCGGATCTAACAATGTCTGAAAAATAAGAACAGATTTATGTGTCATCAGAGTAATGGAATGTCAATATTTTAGGTTAAACAATGATAGAGTTTAAGTTATATGCATTGTCAGTATAGATGTTTCTATATCACCGGGCAACAATAGGCAACTCTTCGTATCAAGTTTGATATGGTCATATATTAAGATAGTGGAAAAAATTCATTTACACTGTCAGTGTATATAACTTGATTCCATAATGATACGTGTGGATTCTGGCTCTTTTAACATTTCCGAACTCTGAGTTCTGTTCTGTTTTTCTGATTTGAGCTTAGGACATGGTAAGACAGCAAGGGGAGTACGAGTCCATCCATCGCGACATAATGATAGGGTTCGGGACATGGGAGTTTGATCCAATGGAACTAGAGAACCCATTCCCTAACGGGGAAGGCTCCGTTCACATCTGGCAAGGTGATGAAGACGGGCATGTACCAGTCATTCTACAACGATTCATCGCGAAGAAACTACCATGGATTCACTATCATGAAATGAAAGGTGGAGGTCATATGTTTCCATGGGCTGAAGGAATGGGAGATAAAGTTATGAAGACATTTTTACTTGGAGAGCCTTTTGTTATGTAAAAGCTATAAAGGGCTTTTAGTGTTGGATTCAATGACTACTTTTGTCATTGAACAAATTTGAATATGTTGTTAATAATTAAGTTTAGCTATGGCGCTCGAACTCTTAAAACTTATTGTCCTTCAAAAGCTATGAATTTTTAAAGAGTTCGAGCAACGAAGGTTCTCGGTTAAGTAGATGATAAATCTATATTATGGGGATGGTGTAATATTGGATTCATGACTCTTTGTCATTGACCAAACTTGAAAATTTGTTGATAATTCAGTCACTTTAATATTGAGGGTGCACATCTAGACACGTTAACTTGGTCTCAACTGACAATTATATAGTCCAACTCGTCCCTATTCTGTCCCATGGACCCCCGACGCTACATTACACATATATTTTGATCTTTGGAGGTGCTTATATGATCATTTTGTAAGTTAGAATGCTTAACTGATACAAATTATTTGTCGTACATTCAAGTAATTACGCTTATAGACTTAAATTTTAACGTCATTTGTTTGGAACTGAATCGTTGTTATTATTAGTATGTTTACCGTGAGAAAATCACACACTTATTATATCACTTGAAGACTAAATTATTATATTTCAATAAATCTAGAATGTTCATAGGGTTAACAGATACACCATTCAAAACTCAATAAATAAGACTTAAATTTTATATTTTAATTTGCGATGTAATTTAAACTTGTTCATATTACACTCTTACCATCAAACCAAAGCCCTAGGACTACTTGAAGACTTGATGAAGTTCTATATTTATAACTTCATTTTCTTGAATTTCCAAGTTAATCTTATGATATATTATACTAAAAATGTAATGTATATTAGCCTTGATAATATTTAATGAGCTTTGCTTTATTATTGGGCAAGAACAGCAATTATAACAACTACTATATGTATAAAGTTCTGAACATCTAATGCACAAATAATCTCTTTTTTTTATTCATCAAAAAAAATTATTGAGCTTACATCATCACTTTAAAGTAAAAAGATATTTATTTAATATTTATGTATGTGTAGGGTCAATTTTTAAAAGCAATTGAATTAGGTGACCTAGGGTCATTGGAAAAGATCCAATTATTGGGGTACCATGTATAAAAATAATGTGAGTGATTATAATTTCATCTTACCTTTTTTTTCTTTTTTTTTTTAGTGAAAAGCACAAGTATTCAACTTTTTGAGTTTTATATTTATATTTATATTATATATCATATGTGCAAGTTTTTTTGTTATAAATTATTATCAATTATTTATTAAAACACACCTGAATTTTATATTTCTTACCTAAATGATAAAGATATTTTAGGTTTTAAAAGTGAACAATTGAGAGTTTGAAATGTATTTTGATAAATAGTTGGTGATAGTTCAGATTGGAAACTCACAACTTGATAATTTAAATTTGAAACTTTAAAAATCAATATACTTTAGATGTAGAGGCGAACTCAGGAGATAAAAACATCGGGGGTACTACTAAAGGCGGATGTGGGTTTGTCGAAGCATCGATACTTCAATAAAAAATATTATCAAAGTATAAAATCGAAGATATATATAAATATAAATCAAACAAAAAATTCACACAGTTCACTCTATGGTTGGATGGTCTTGACCCTCATTGTACACTTTGAAGTTGCTAGTTCGAATTTTGTCTGAGATCTTAAAATATGTCTGAAACCGATATTTATTGATTTAACTATATATATATATATATCTTAATTTGACCTCAATTAATAAGTACTTAGTTTCGAGCTATAATGAACGTCAGAACGTTTTAACTTGATTTGAGTTGACCTTCTAAACAAACAATTCGACATGATATTTTACATAAGTTACATGGAATATCACACGTTTTTACGGTGTGAACTCAAATTAAATTAAGGTGTCTAGATATATCCTCTCAAATATGTTCCTCACAGGTTAATTTATATTCCAAAATTGGCTATTTGTTAAAGTTATTAGATTGATCATGCATGGTGCAATTGTAAACTTTTTGCTCGGCCCAATTACATATGTTTATGAGCCCATTGGGCCAATTGCCTTATATAGGCCCGGTCCAAATAGTTCTGTGCATTCGATTTTTCGGTTCGATATATATATATATATATATATATATATATATATATTATATCCAAATAAAGTAAATTATAAATTCAAAATCAAATCAAGAATCCAAAAAACCAATTAAATTAGAATTCGATTTGATTTGTTTTTTCTGTTTAATCCAAATAGTGCACACCCCTAGTTCTCATATCTAATTTAAGCCCATTAACAACGTCGGTTGTTGAGATATTTTTTTGACTGGTATAATATAAAATGAATTTGAAATAAAACTTGATCGTTATAGTAAAGTATCGTTGTAGTCTTGTAGAAGATGAATATTATTAAAAGGTCCGACTGTATTTTAATATGTAGAGTTCATGTAACCACCTTTTTGTTAATGTAATAAGTATTTTTTCATTTTTAGTTAGAGAATTCAAGTTCGAAATCTAAAAATAAAATTCTATTTGACTGAAAACTTTTTATCTCGAAAATGAATTTCTTAATGTAAATTTAAATTAATCGTTACAAAAGGATTTTCAAAAGTTGTTTCAATAAAGGAATTTCAAAAGATTTTCAAACTCTACTAAACAACTAAGAAATGTTCTCAACATTTCATATAATATCTCATACATTACGATCACGTTACGTATAGTTTATTATTATTTTTGGTTTCTTTCATTAATTTAATAATGGTAGATACAATCGTATTATTTTTAATATCTTTATCTAATGTCTATACATATCTTTGATTTTTTGGGACTCAACTAATTTGGATATATATTAACGTACGGTTTAGTGGCGTAGCAACATTGTGTCAAGGGTGTACAATTGGATATTTTTTCGTGGAAAAAAATTGCATATACACAAGCAAAATGATATAAGAAATAATTAAATAACATATTTTGGAATATAGTTGCTACTTTTGGATATCCTTTAAGAAATTTCTGCCTCCGTCACTGATACGATTTATCATGATTTTTCAATTCCTAGGCCAAGCTAAGAGTGAAGGTATACTATCCATTCTATCATAATCTTTGACAGTGATATATATTTTTCTTTTTGCTTGTCACTTAGTATCGGTTACTTGAGTTAAAAACCTGACTAATTCAAATTCATATTACATATAGACCATTTAAAAGAAAAAGATTCATATAAATATTTTTAAACTCAAAAAATTCGAACCCAATATCTTCCAGCTTATTAAAGGTAAGAAATCATATTTATTTTTTTAATGGAAATTCAAGAAAAGATAGCTAACAAATATCGGCTAAATATTTCTGCTGAAAACGAATCAAATAATTGCATTTATAAAATAATGTAAACATGAAAATGTCAAAACATGGTGATTAGGTAGAAATTTTTTAATCTTTGATAATTATTGTTCAACAGCCCAAAGTTGACTAAATAATATCTATTTTTCTTCAAATTCACATTAAGAGTTAAATTGTTGACAAAATGAGAAAGAAGAGAGAAATTAAATTTAAATTATTGACAAAATGATAAAAGAAGTAGAAATTAAAGTTAAATTATTGACAAAATGAGAAAGAAATAGGAAATTAAAGTTAAATTATTGACAAATAGAGAAAAAAGAGTGATATTAAAGTTAATTATTGACAAAATGAGAAAAAAGAAAGAAACAAAAGTCTTTGCATCTTTTTTTCTCTTTGAAAACAACATTTTTTTATTCTTTTTCATGTTGTACTTTCTCACGTCATGTGTCTTTTACTTATTTGTTTTTTTATATATTTTTTATTGATTTACGATATTTATATATTAAGGTTTGATTAAATTTAAATTACTTTGAAAAATTTTACATTGAGCCAATAAATGCAAGACATATGTCTTTTATTCTTATTCTGGTCTTACTAAACTCATATTCGTTTATGAAAATCTCGTATGGAGAGAAGTAAAACATTTTCTAACAAATGCGATTTCAGGTCAAGATAAGAATGAAAGAATATTTACCACTCAATTCTAATTCTTATATTATTAAGCCACGATTAGATAATATGTATTTTCATTTTAATTTTTTATGCCGTAATTAACATAATATCGAATGTGAATAAATTTTTTCGAATTAACAAAGTTGTAATGCCAATTCAATTCGATTGGAACACACATGTTGAGAATAAAAACAAACACTTAATTGAATATTGACAAAAGAACTTTTTAATTCTTTATTCATTTTTAATGAAATTCTGAAACCATATATTATATAATTAGTTTGATAACCTTACCACATAGACCATTGAAAATTTCTTGATTTTTTTTTTCTTTAAATTCTTTAAGAGAAGAAAAAAAAAATGAGCAAAAAAATTTCTGCAGCATCAGCCAGGTCTCATACTAGAAAAAATAAACAGGTCAAGAGTTCAATTCCACTTTCTTCAGGTACTCAATTTTTCAAATTTTCAATTTTTTTTTCTATTGGCCACATTTATTTTTACGATGATATGATATAAGCGTAATAAAGAATAAGAATTCATATGGTCGATCTCGACTTGTTTTAGAGAATATTTCATGATATGTTTGTAGCTATTAGAATGACATTTACTTATAATGAATTTCAGAAAGTTAGTGATTTTTATTTGAAATTCTTCACATTTGTATAGTTTGGTGATTAATGCTCTTATATATAATAATATGAGATATTGGTTTGTTTTGGTTGAAAAAATGAATTACACGATCAGAGATAGAGTCGAAATTTTTAATTTTCGGCTAAAGGTTAGAGTTTAATCAAAATAATTGTTTTGGCTCCCGTTCATGAAGTGTGTGACCATTTCTTCTGAAAGGTTAAAGGTTTTAGATAGAGTACATTTTTGTTTACCAAATTAAATCTTCAATACACCCTCTCACACAATGATCAGGAGCTAATTTTTTTTATGGGTCAAGCACGTGAATTTTTTTTTTTTTTTCGAAAACGTATGGTTGTGAGACTCGATAATAAGATCTATGTTTGTTCTGATCCCATGTGAAGTATGTAACGATCTCGTATAAATACTTAAGTTAGAATTTAGCATATCTAGCTTGTTATCTTCTTGAAAAATGTGGTTGAAATTGTTTGAGTTGTTAACATTCTAGCTTGAAATCTTGTTGAAATCATGAAATTATGTTGGTCGGACTCTTCAAAAATGATGCTACAGCTATATGAGATCCTTAAAAATGCATAGCTTTTGTGAGGACCGACACACACCTGGTTGTATTTTTGAAGAGCCCGAGCAACAGAGCATACAAGTTCTTGAGCCAGAGCAAGTGTGTTCTGTTTTCTTTGTTTTAAAACTTCATTCCAAGCTTATGAAAGGGTAAAATTTCAGGGATGTTTGGGAAAATTCTAGCAGTCGTCTTCGTGGCTTATGCTTATCGAGCAATGCAGCCTCCTCCATCGAAAATTTGTGGCACCCCTGATGGCCCTCCTGTTACATCACCTAGAATTAAACTTAGCGATGGACGATACTTAGCTTACAAAGAACATGGTATACCAAGAGATCAAGCAAAACATAAGATTGTGTTCATCCACGGTTATGATTCTAACAGACACGATGCTGTTGTTGCAACTGGCCTCTCTCCGGTAACTCTCCTCTCATCCGTTAATTATCTTAACTCCATCTTTATTTCTTAGTAGCTCAGTTGGTTGACTAGCTGAACTTTTTACCTTGGTCGTTTTTATAACTTTTTTGTTAATAAATTACTGTTTTTCCAGGAGGTTATTGAGAACTTAGGAGTATACATTGTTTCTATTGATAGACCTGGTTATGGAGAAAGTGATCCTAATCCGAAACGAACAGTAAAGAGCTTGGCGTTTGATGTACAAGAACTTGCTGATCAATTAGGGCTCGGATCCAAATTCTACGTCATTGGATTTTCGATGGGAGGACAAGCTGTTTGGACCTTGCTCAAATATATTCCTCACAGGTATGGGCTCAAATTTATGCTTCACGTTAAAAGTACTGAGTTCAGATGAGCTCGGTGTTGTAATGTTGTGTCTGGTTTGTATAAGCTCAGTTGTGTGATATGTAACAGATTGGCTGGAGCAGCTCTTCTAGCACCAGTTACCAATTACTGGTGGTCTAACTTCCCCGCGAACTTGTCCATGGAAGCGTTCAACCAACAGCTTCCTCAGGATATATGGAATCTTCGCGTTGCTCACTACCTTCCGTGGCTTACATACTCGTGGAACACTCAGAAGTTTTTCCCTGCTTGTAGTGCTGCTGCTTACAACCCCGGTGCTCTTTCGTCTCAGGACCTAGAACTAATGCCCAAGTATCGCGCCAACAGAGATCTTTATGTAAGCGTTCTTCTCTTGGGATCATACCTCTTGTTACATTTAGCTGTTTCTCGTTCATATCGTTGACACAAGTACAATGAAGGTCACGAACCTAAGCCAATCGCCTCTATGATATATCACCACTGACCCCGTCCAAGTAGGTTTGTGATACTTGTCTACATGTTTTGATTGGAGGTAGTCAGTTAAACACCCTTTGTCGAAAAAATTATACTGTGTGTGAAATCAATAAACTTACTTTTCACCTATATATCTTTTATCTTATATACTCTTAACGAAATTTCTTGCACCCTCAGGCTCAGGTGAGACAACAAGGACTACATGAGTCACTCTATCGCGACCTTATGATTGGGTTTGGGACATGGGAATTCGACCCTATGGATTTGAAAAATCCGTTTCCTAACAAAGAAGGCTCAGTACAGTTGTGGCAAGGGGACGAGGACAAGCTCGTCCCTGTAACTCTACAACGATACATTGCTCAACGACAACCATGGATTCAATATCATGAAATCGCGGGGGCTGGTCATATGTTTCCAGTTCTTGATGGAATGGCAGACAGAATTGTGAAAGCTCTTCTGATCGGAGAGAAAAACATGATGTGAGAGTTTCATACATTAGGTTGTTTTTGTTGCGTTACACTATGCATATCATTTTTAATACATCGATTGTGCTTTTGAGTATACCTTTCATACAACTAGTTTGTCGCATTACACCATGCACATCATTTTTCATAGCTATGCTATTCTGGTTCTTCAAACATGCTGACAGGTGCATGTCGATTGTTGGATTATACAAAAGTAATACATTTTTTTAGATGGTGTGATGAGTGTGACGATATCTTTTAGAGAGTTTGATTAATGTAAACGACTAGTCATTTTTGTAATAAAAGAATGTTGTTTTTATTGACTATTTTCAATGGTTATTTTGTGAGGATTGATGTTTTTGTGGCTTTATCTTGTCCGATTGTTTTTAAATACTGGTGTCTAACTTTACCTTGTAAAAACTACATATTTATGTTTTTTTTTTCTATTAATTTAATTAACAAATACATTTCTTTCTTTTGGATAAACAAAATTATTAAATTATTTATTTTGCAAACTTTTTATTTATAATAGCTAAATAAAATCTAAAGGCATAATACATATATTGGACCCTAAATTTGATTTTAAATTTTAACTTTGACTTTCAACTTTCATAATGCACAAATAGACACTTTAACTATCCAACTTTTAAATAAATAAACACATGAGTCCTACATGATATAATACACGTAGGATACCACGTAAGACAAAAAATGACATGTAGGACATATGTGTCTATTTGTTCAACTTTATACAAATTTAAATGTATTTGTGCATATTCAAAATTGAAAGAAATAAATATGATATGAAACCATGTGAAAGGACATATTTATGTATTATACCAAATCTAAACTTACGATAACAATATATAACATCACATCACCACAGAACCTATGAAATTTTCAGACAAAAACTGACACTTATTACCAAAAATAAAAATAAAAAATATATATATATATATAGAAAATAATCACTAATTAAATTAAAATAAAAAGTAATTAAAATATTTATCCGAATCTTCTCGTATAACAATACAAAATATTAATAATATCGTTGGGATTAATACACAAAATCACATAAGTTGGTGATAGTAATAAAAATTGGGTGGGGTCATGAACTTAAACATCATATGTCAAAAATAAATAAAAGTAGATGAGCTGAGACTCAGATCTACTCAGTGTTCCTTTTTGTAAAATTTGGAGTGTAAATTACAGAATTTGTAATTTCAAAATCAAGAATTTGCTACAGCTGAAAAAAAAATGGCAGGTGGGGCAACAAGGAAATTTCAGCAGCTTCAGCTAGGGCTCATACTCGTAAAGCTAAGCAAAAGACTTCTTTTCCTCTTCCTTTTGGTGGGTTTTCGTATTTTTTCAATTTTATTTTATCATATGTTGAAAATATTGTGAAGAATTGAATTTTTATTATGTAATGTTGATAACTTTGTTTAATCAGAAGTCTCGGGTTTGAGCTGAAGTTGAGAGATGTCTTTGTTAGGGAGTATGGTAGCTCTAATGTGGGATTTCTTGGCGCGAATATGGGTTTAGTTGGGTTGGATCCTAATGCGGGTATCGGACACTTGGTTGAGAAACCAAAAGCAAAAGTTGATAACTTTGTTTAATTAGAGATGTCGGGTTTGAGCTAAGGTAGAGAGTTGTCTTTGTTAGGGAGTGTATTAGCTCTAATGTGGGATTTCTTGGCGCGAATGTGGGTTTAGTTGGGTTGGGTCCTAATTCGGGTTTCGGACACTTGGTTGAGAAACCAAAAACAAAAGTTGATTACTTTTTTAACTAGACGTTTCGGATTTGAGCTGAGATAGGAAGTTTCCTTTGTTAGGGAGTATGTTAGCTCTAATGTGGGATTTCTTGGCCCGAATATGGGTTTAGTTGGGTTGGGTCCTAATTTGGGTTTCGGATACTTTGTTGAGAACCAAAAACAAAAGTTGATTACTTTCTTAGCTAGACGTCTCGGATTTGAGCTGAGGTAGGAAGTTCCCTTTGTTAGAAGTATGTTAGCTCTAATGAGGGATTTCTTGGCGCGACTATGGGTTTAGCTGGGTTGGGTCCTAATTCGAGTTTCGGACACTTGGTTGAGAAATCAAAAACAAAAGTTGAAAACTTTCTTAACTAGAGGTTTCAGGTTTGAGTTGGAGTAAGGAGTTGCCATTGTTAAAGAGTATTTTTTCACTCAATGTAGGACTTTCTGGATTAAGGTGGGTTCGGTCTCAATGCAGGTACTGGACACTAGGTTGAGAAACAGAAGTTGATAACTTTCTTAACTAGAGGTGTCGGGCTTGAGGCAGAGTAAGGAGTTGCCATTGTTAAAGAGTACTTTTTTCACTCGATGTAGGAATTTCTGCATTTAGGTGGGTTGGATCTCAATGCAGGTACCGTACACCGGGTTGAGAAACCAAAAACAAAAATTGATAACTTTGTTAGATTTGGTGGGAATTTTTTATTTTGCTTATGATTTTGATAGTTTTTCTCACATTTGGATGAGTTTGTTATGTGAATTGATAACTTTCTTAACCAAATGTGTGGGGTTCGAGCCGGGGTATCAAGTCGTCCTTGTTAGAGGGAGCATTTTATCCCCCAATGTAACACTTCTTCCCAGCACAAATCCGGATTTAGTCAGATAATACTGGTTTGGGAAACCAAAAACAGAAGTTGATAACTTTGTTGCATTTGGTGGGAAGTTTTGATTTTTGATTAGGGCAGCCGTTGTTTAGAGAGCATTTTATCCCCAATGTAGAATATTCCAGTGCAAATTTGCATTTTGTCGGGTATCAATGAGGAAAATTAGGTAGAAAAACACGCCTGAAGTATTACGTTTAATATCTTAAAAGGTCATTGAACTTATGGGACTTATAAAGAAAAGAAAACATGCATATCAAGAATAGTAAAGAAGCACAAAGTTATTGTGTTGGTGTAAAAATTCAAAATAGAAGTTTCAATACTATAAATATTCAGCAAACAAAATTTACTAGTTCTTTGCTCAGTTTTCCCTTTTTATTAAATAGCAGTTGAACAAGCTTATGCTATACAAATACATAAATTATTTTATATGACATGAGTTTATTAAATTTTTTGTTTATTTGCGGGTGCATGTTTACGTGGCATATTTGTTTTTATTCTTGATGTTTCCTAAGGGAAGGTTCTTGTTCATCAATAAAAAAAAAATTTCTTGATTTCTGTTCTTGTTTTCTTGAAATCTTTCCATTTTTAGGAATGATGAGAAATATGATAGCCCTTTTTGGAATAGTGATATTGGCACTGATTTATAGGGCAATTATGCCTCCACCACCGAAGATTTGTGGTTCATCAAATGGACCTCTAATTACAGCACCAAGAGTGAAGCTTTCTGATGGGAGATATTTGGCATATAAAGAAAATGGCGTTCCTAGAGACCAAGCAAAATACAAATTTGTTTTCATCCATGGCTTTGATTGTGTCAGACATGATGTTGCTTTGCTCACAACTACTTCTCCTGTATGTATGTTTCATCTTTACTTGTTCATCCCCCCGCCCAGTTTTTAGTTTCTCCTTCATTTTGTTTGTGTCCAATATTTGTTTTGGGGTCCGACTAATTTGAATTTGTGTTGGGAGGTTTCATTTTTAAGGCTTCCGACCAATGATTACTCTATTTTCAGAGCTCAAATCCCAAGATTGTCGTGATTCCAGTTAAGGATTAAGGGATACTTTTGAAGGTTGTTTTAGTATTCATCTTGGTTTCCCATCCGGTGTCTGGCACTGTTGGAGCCCAACTAATATGAATTCGTGTCCAGAAGTCCTAGTTTTAAGGCTCCTGACCCAATGCAACTACATTTTTAGAGCTTGAACCTTAGATCTGTGGTTAACGATTGAGGGGTACTTATAAGTGTTGTGTTTAGTATTCTTTTTAGTTTCCCACCTGGTGTCCAACACCCAATTTGAAGCATGACTAATCCGAATTCACATTGGAAAGTCCCACTTTGAGGGTTAAGGCTCCTAACAACAGCGACTTTATTTCTAGAGCTCGGATCCGGAACTTGATTAAGGATGGAGGGACACTTACCGTCTGCTCGAATATATTTGTGGCTGCAATTAATGAAATTTTCTTTGTGGTTGCAGGAGCTTATGCAAAGTTTGGGAATATATATTGTGTCAATTGATAGACCTGGTTATGGTGAAAGTGATCCTCATCCAAAAAGAACGCCAAAGACCTTAGCTCTTGATATAGAGGAATTAGCTGATCAATTGGAATTAGGATCTAAGTTTTATGTTATCGGATTTTCTATGGGTGGACAAGCTGTTTGGGGCCTTCTCAAGTATATTCCTCACAGGTACTGTTAGTTTGCTCGCACCTCGACTATTTTAACTATGTACCTGTTACGTCCAACCAGCATAAATACGAGTAACTTTGATCTACCAATTCTTAAGCAGATGAGAAGAAGTCATTTTATGAATTGACTTGATTGTTCCTCTTAGTATAAATTGATTCTTCAGTGAAAGTAGTTTAGTTCTTTGGATTTAACTTATAGACACTGACGATGCTAATGACTTTTACATAATCTGTCGTAGTTATCTTTTAGGTGACCTTCTCGGGTGCACATAAGTTTCCATCTTAACTTGTGACATTTGAAATGTGTAACAGATTGGCTGGAGCAATTCTTCTAACACCCGTAACTAACTACTGGGGGGGTAGTTTTCCTTCAAACTTGACTAAACAAGCGTATTACGAACAGCTTGTGCAGGATCAATGGACGCTTCGCATTGCACACTATTTTCCATGGCTGACTTACTGGTGGAACACTCAAAAATTATTTCCTTCTTCCAGCGTTGCAACGGGCAGCGAGGATATTCTTTTAGAACAAGACAGAGTTCTTATGCCTATCTTTGATTCATATCAGAGTAAATATCGGGTGAGCACTCGTCTATCTTCTTCACATATCCACATTTCATCTTGCGAATTTGGATAAACACCCTGCTTCAACATCAATCCTTATATATGTATATGAAAAAATAAGGACAAATAGTGTTACAAGTACGTTTTCTGCATCATTATCGACTGTAGGATAGAGTCATAACTTGTTATAACTAGTTAAATACGCTAATAGAATTGTATATAACTTAATTCCACAATCACATGTGTTGATTTTGATTAGCAAATTGTTTGAGTTAATTCTCCTATTTCTTGTTCTTGCGTAATGCATACTAGCAACTAACAAGTACTAAACTCTGAGTTCTGTTCTGTTTTTCTGATTTGAGGTTAGGACTTGGTAAGACAGCAAGGTGAGTACGAGTCCATCCATCGCGACCTAATGGTAGGTTTCGGGACATGGGAATTTGATCCGATGGAACTAGAAAACCCATTCCCTAACGGGGAAGGCTCCGTTCACATCTGGCAAGGTGATGAAGACGGGCATGTACCAGTCATTCTACAACGATTCATCGCGAAGAAACTACCATGGATTCACTATCATGAAATGAAAGGTGGAGGTCATATGTTTCCATGGGCTGAAGGAATGGGAGATAAAGTTGTGAAGACATTTTTACTTGGAGAGCCTTTTGTTATGTAAAAGCTATAAAGGGGCCATTGGTTTTAGTATTGGATTCAATGATCATTTTTTGTCATTGAACAAATTTGAATATTTTGTTGATAATTATATCCCACGTAAGTCGTTGGGACTCTTCAAAAATATTGTTGCATACTTGCATGTAAGTCGGATCTTCCAAATGCTTTACATTTTTGAAGGGTTTGACCAACGTTATTTTTTTGGATCAAGTAGTAGATGTCATTGAACAAACTTGTTATATTTAATAAGGGCATAATACGTTAAAATATATAATTAAATTTCACTTAACCGAATGGGGTTTGACATCTATTATATATATTAAAAAATAATTATTTTAATCATGTATAAATAATATAATTTTTCACTAAAAGAGGTTCAAACATCTTAGAAATAAGCTAGCTCCGCCCTTGGTGTGAAGTAGTCGCTAATAGATATCTTATAAAATTAGTCGAGAAATATGCAAATATGATTTTATATTTGAAAAATATTACTATATATTAAAAAGAAATTATTTTATTGTTTTCAGACTCCTAATTTTTTTTTAAATAAAAAAGGGTAAAAAATAAAGGAAGAAATAAAATTGCCAAATGTTATGATAGATCATATGCTAAAAAAAATTTCAACAATTATTAAATCAGAGAGATGAGACTCAGATCTCTTCAATCTTCATTTTGTATAATTTTTGTAAATCTACAGTGTAAATACAAAATTTGTAATTTCAAAATCAAGAATTTGATTCAGCAAAAAAAATAAAAATGGCAACAAAGAAGATTTCAGCAGCTTCAGCTAGGGCTCATACTCGTAAAGCTAAGCAAAAAAGTTCTATTCCTTTTCCTTCTGGTGGGTTTTCTTTTTTAATTTTTGGTATAAATTTCCAGTTTTATTTACCATATGTTGAAAATATAGTGAAAAAACTGAATTATTATGTAAAGTTAGTTAATTTCTTAACTAGAGGTCTCGGGTTCGAGCTGAGGTAGGAGTTGCCTTTGTTAGAGAATAATTTATGCTAAGGAGGGATTTTGCCAATGTGAATCTGGATTTAATCGGGTTTCAATGCAGGTATCGGACAGTTGATCGGGAAACCAAAAACAAAAATATTAATATTTGGTGGAAAGTTTTGATTTTGATATTTTCTCACATTTGATGTGTTTGTTGGGGCATGTGGAAAATATAGTGAATTGAATCTTTATTATATAAGTTGATTACTTTCTTAATTAGAGGTCTCGGGTTCAAATGAGGTAAAGAGTTTCCTTTGTTAGGGAGTATTTTATCCCTAAGGTGGGATTTCCCAATGCAAATTTGGATCTAGTTGGGTCTCAATGCGGGTATTGGACACTGAGTTTGAGAAACCAAAAACAAAAGTTGATAACTTTGTTGCATTTGGTGAGGAGTTTTGATTTTGATTATGATTTTGAAAGTTTTTCTCACACTTCAATGAGTTTGTTGGAGCATGTAGTGAATTTAGTGAAGAACTGAATCTTTATTTTGTAAAGTTGATAACTTTCTTAATTAGTGGTGTCTGGTTCAAGCCTGTCTAGGAGTCTCCCTTTGTTAGGGAGCATTTATCCCCAATGTGGGACTTTCCGGGATGAATCTGGATTTAGTCGGTCCCAATGTAGGTACTGGACGGACATTCGGTTAATCAAAAACAAAACTTGGCTATGCTTTTGGTACTCTTTTCTCACATCAGAATGAGTTTGTTGAGGCATGTAGAAAGTATACTGATGAACTGAATCTTTGTTCTGTAAAGTTAATAACTTTTCTAACCAAAGGTGTCGGGTTTGATATGAGGTAGGGAGCCACTATTGTAACGGATCATTTTATCCTCCAATGTGGGACTTCCCGACATGAATACGGATTTAGTCAGGTCCCAATGTGGGTACTAGACACTGGGTTGGGAATCCAAAAACAGAAGTTGATAACTTTGTTACATTTGGTGGAAAGTTTTTATTTTTGAATCTGTGTTTGCTTTTTTCTTACATTTGAATGCCCGTGTTAGTATCATGTTAGTTAGAAACTGCAACTATAAATTATAATGGTTGTTTACTTAGAACCAAATATTTTGAGTTTGCAAATGCTTCTATTCAAAATTTCAAAGAAAATTCTTGTATTATTAGATTCTCTTCATAAATCTTGAAACTGGATATATTCTGTATTTTCTCAAAACCGAAGATTTTAGTTTAACTTAATTTAAGTTGCTTGAGTGTGCAAATGTTTCTCTAAACATTGTCCTTTTTTAAAAAAAGTTTTTTTAAGATGCTTGAATACTATTTCTCGTCTTTTTGTCTTTCCAAATTGTTTGAGTTCTCAATTATCTTGCAACTCAAATGATATCATTTCAGGGGCGTTTGCGAAAATTCTTCTGGTTGTTTTGATTGGGTTATTAGCGTGGGGTTATCAAGCAACACGACCACCTCCCCCTAAGACCTGTGGATCCCCAGATGGCCCTCCCGTCACTGCACCTAGAATCAAACTTAGTGATGGAAGACACTTGGCTTACAAGGAGACTGGTGTACCTAGAGATAATGCAAAATATAAGATTGTATATATCCATGGGTACGATGGTTGTAGGCATGATGTACCAATTAACATTTTCTCTCAAGTAACGTCACTTGATTCTTTTGCTCGTATTCTTTTATGGACCAATTATGTATTTTGGACATAATTTTTGTTTTTCTTGCAGGATGTCATCGAAGGTTTAGGAGTGTACATTGTTTCCTTTGACAGACCTGGTTATGGAGAAAGTGATCCTAATCCAAAACGAACAGTCAAGAGCTTAGCTTTTGACATACAGGAGCTTGCAGATCAATTAGGTCTAGGATCGAAATTCTATGTTATGGGATTTTCAATGGGGGGACAGGCTGTTTGGACCTGTCTCAGATACATTCCTCACAGGTAATCTCATTTTTGTTACATGTACATTAGTAGAGCGTTATACCTCATATACAATGGCTGAACCAAGTTTTCTTTACTAAAGGCCCTTACAATATAAAAAAGTAAACACACGAAGAAGCCAGTGACATCTATTATTTATACACAAAAGAATAGAGTTAATGGCGAAAGAACATACCCAAATTATCACGTTTTCGCGAGTTTCATACCTCAACTACCACTCAGTTATATATTAAAACATACCTCGATGTTTTGCCTACATGTGCTTGTTGTTGATTGAGAAGGAATATTTGGCCAACACAACATCGAAGTGTGTCTTAATACTAAGGGAATGACAATTTAGATAGGTAAAGAGAACAATGGATAGTTGAGGTATGAAACTCGCGAAAAAGAAATAGTTTGGATGTGTTTTTGACCATTAACTCTAAAAAATTAACCTTGACATTGAAAATACAGTATAACTTTCCGCGAAGGGCCCTAGCTCTGCCCATGTTCGTATGGAATTTGTGTAGGTTCAGTAATTTGTGGAAGAAAAGCTTGAATTTTTTCTGGAAAAGCAGACTCTATAAAGGAATCTCAATTCCTATTTTCAGGAGCACAAACTTAAGATTTTTTATTATATGATTGTTTATTTGTTTTATTAAGTTATTTGAAATGAATATCAAGATTCAAGAATAACGTTCGTTACTTGAAATAGGTTGGCAGGTGCTGCTCTTATTGCACCAGTTGTCAACTATTGGTGGCCTAGGTTTCCTGTTAATATGTCCCAAGAAGCATTCAACCTTCGACTTCCTCAAGACAAATGGACTCTTCGTGTTGCTCATTACCTTCCGTGGCTCACCTATTGGTGGAACACTCAGAAGTTCTTTCCTTCATGCAGTGCTGCAGGTCGCAACCCTGCAATTTTCTCTTCGAAGGACCTAGATCTAGTTTCCAAGCAAAGTTCGAGCCAAGACTATCGTGTAAGAGCTCTTTCCTTTAATATCAATTTGTTAAATGAAGATGTTAGGAGGATGGTATTACAGCTACATTTTTAAATTTGGGTTGGAAATTATTCGAGTTGAGCTTGAGCCTGGCTGCATATTACTTGAGCTTGGAAACCACCTCAAACTTCGCTACGGAAAAATATTTACCCATCTGAAGTTTTAGCTTAGTGTAGGTATGATAATATCTATTTTCTTCAATCCAGAATCAAGTTCTGGAATCAACCGTTAATAGACCAACATAACTTTCTACTATCAACCGTAGAGGCAGGGTGGGGTGGGTGGGTGTAACTGAGGGAGACAGAGAGACAAACAAAAGGCTAACAAATTGATGGTTGGCATTCTTGTAAGTGTGTTATAAGAGTTAGCCTATGCTTTGGAGTATATCATGCGGTCTATTGAATCACTTGGAAATGCTAATTTTATATTTTTAGACCTACAATAAGAACCTCCTGTTTGGGATTAGTGCAATCGAAGCTTACAAGAGTAAATGTGACAAATTCATGCTCAACAAAATGTAGCAAGTTTGTGCTTATAGAAGCTGAATCAAGATCTGTTCACGCACAAGTTGGCTAATCTACAACCCTTAGGTATGTGAGGAATACATGTTACCAATTTTTTTTTAAAAAGGAATATGTATTTGTATCCGAGTATCAAAAGTCATTGATATGTAAAAATACATTGGGGTCGATCATAGTACTTCCAATGATAAGGATTGATCGGCATTCAACAAATAGACATAGCAAGGGATAATGGTTAAACTTTCTTTTCCTTTTCTTGATAATGCTGCTCGGATAATATTGTGCACTTCGACTAATCTATGGATGCTTGTTATCTTCTACCAATACATTATACATGTATTTATTAACTGTCTTAAACTAAAGATATATAAAATTTACAAAAATATCCTTTAATCGTGTAGTCTTAGACAAGCCACGTAGTAAGTTGGAATTAAAAGATTGCAAAAAAAAGGTAATAAACCTTTTTTTAAAAAAAATGGACTAAAAGGAAAGTGAAAAAAAACAAATTGAAACGGAGCGAGTAATGTGTTTCTGGCTAAAGATGTTCGGTGGGGTCTTGAGAGGACTCACATTTGTTGAGACCTCGAGGTGTTACTATTAAGTTACGAGGCCTTTAACAAAAATGGGGCCTAATAAGCTTGTTGTATATGGAGAAGAAGAAGCATGGGAGACTAGGCTTCAAAACCTATCAGAGCTAACAAAAAAGAAAATCTATGCGATTTCTTATCATCTGCCAAAGCCTTAGTTGTCAGGTTACCGCTACTTCGTGTTGAACTTGATAGGAGGTAGCCGGTGCCAAATGAAATAGTCAAGGTGCATGCAAGTTCGCCTAAATACCATTTTTACGGAGAAAACTTTTGTTGTGTATGTTGATGTTGTGTATAGGCCAATGGGTCTTAGGATGACTCTTTGCGTACCGAGAGTCATGCAGAGGAATGATATTGACACTTCATTCCGAGAGGAACACCCTTTTGCGTATAACATAGCTTTTAAGCATCAACATTTTGAAGCCTTCATTCGTAGAGGCAGATATAAGTGAGCTTATGCCGCTTTTGTAAATAGTAAGATTAAACTCCACAGGCTAAGAAATTTTGATCGATGTACAAAGTTGCTCATTGTATCTAGTCATGTTCTCACGCTTGCTTCTCGTTGTGTAGACCGTGCTTTCAAGGGAAGCAAGTGTTTGACTAGGCTTAATGCCTTTGTCCGATAAGATTGTATCGAAAACAGATAACTTAATTGGTGTTTCGTTTCCTAAAGTTTTGGATTTTCTTGTGCTGTTTGAGCTCACTGTTTCTATTACTCAACTCTCCTTCAGGCACAGGTAAGACAACAAGGAGAATACGAATCCCTCCACCGCGACTTAATGATTGGATTCGGAACATGGGAATTCGATCCAATGGATCTTGAGAACCCGTTCCCTAACAATGAAGGTTCCGTTCACTTATGGCAAGGCGATGAGGATAGGCTCTCGCCCGTCACACTACAAAGGTACATTTCACAGCAATTACCATGGATCCAATATCATGAAATTCCAGGTGCTGGTCATTTGATTCCAATGATTGATGGTATCGGAGAGAAAATCTTCAAAACTCTTTTAACCGCGTAAACTCACCATTTTTTATAACTACGCGCAAGGTTTCATCTTGCACGTCGTGATGTGTTTAAGTTGCCTACATATCTCTGGTATTTATCGATCGTTGAGTTTCATATTTTGATGTCTAACGAAGAGAAATATTTTGTATTACAAATTCTTGCGTGTTCCTTTTGCAATCAAGGATAGTGATATTTAACATTTTCTTTTTCCTTTGAATGGTAGCACGTATAAAGCACTTACCATCATGTCAAAAGTTATATCTGATAGTAACGATGCGAAATTGTATCGTAACCAAGCACATTAATATTACTATTTTATGGACTTATTCTTTTAGGAAAAATACAAAAAAAATAAAAAATTATTAAAATATTTTTTTTCACCGGACTCATATTTGAAATCACATGGGAAAAGATATCATTCATCCCACCATACCTTTCGATGGTAAAACACAAGATTTTTTAGAGCGCGATATAAAAGATATACCAAAACATATTGATTCAATTTTGTATTATGTATGACGTTTACGGGAAATCTCTCCCTATAAAAGATCTTTTTATTTATAAAGCTTCAATTCGATACCTCTAACTAATGGTAAAAGAATCACATCCATCTTAACATATCCGATCATCGCGATAAACCACAACAACAATCTCACATAATTTCACATTGCTTCAAAAGAAGGGACATTAAAGTAATTTGCATAGAATGTTAACTTTGTAAAAATCGGTGAACCGGTTGAGTTATTATTTTTTACATTTTTTTGTAATTTGTTCTCAATTATACCCTTGTTATGTTTATGATTTTTTTTTTTCTTTCAAAAGGGATTGTAAAATGTAAATAATGATTTATAACACATTTGTATGTTTGTATACTAAAGGATTTTTCATCAATATTCATAGTTGAGGCTTACATTTTTGGAAGGATTTAATAAGTTGTTACGTTGAATATCGCTCAGCCTTGTTATAATTTAATAACTAAAAAATTTTAACGTCAAACCTTAGATCTTTCGAGACGTATATTACATAATAACTAGTAATTATAACGCTCTCACACCATTACGACATTGAAGAGTTGTCCATCGGTCTACGTATTTTCTCAAGAGATGGCAAATACGCAACAACAATGACCTTAGACTAACATAAAGATCAAACTAAATGATTAATTTAGTTTGTAAATAGACTCATAGAAAAGAAAATATAGAAAAAATAACTCATAGATTCAAGCAATCAACTCAATAATAATTTACCTCAAATTTCATAGATTCAAGCAATCTCCCTCATCTTTTTCTAAAATAAACAAACTATAGCTAGAAAAAGTGAGTTAACTCTTTGTATAAATAAAATAAAATATAATAGTAGAATATGTCATGATAATAATTATGATTTTTCAAAATTTAACATTCAAAAATACTTCAAAAAAAATTAATCAGACACAATTAATTACTTAACAACTATTAAAAAGAAAATAAATACTTCTCAAACAAGCTACAACAATCAAATAAAGAAGTAAAATTGGGTTAAGAATAAAAAATATTACAAGTAATATATACATAAAAATACATTTTCACCTAACTATATAATATAATCTTCTCATGAATTGGTGTCAACGTTATTATCGCTGCTAATAACAACAACAAACTCAATCAAATTATACAAATAAAAATAAAACGTAATCAAATTTCTTTATAAAAATAAAATAATTATTTTTAGAGAATCTTAACTTAAATAAAACCATTTCAGATGATCTCGACTCTCACATCGATAAAGAACATAGTAAAATGCGATATTTAGTGTGAATTGCAGAATCCCATGAACTATCGAGTCTTTGAACGCAAATAAATAAACTGATCAACATAATTTATTTATTTATTTTTTGGTCAAAAATACTAATTTCTATAAAAGAAAAAAAAAAGATTATGGTAAAACTCCTACTACCTATACTAGGATAAGGACACTATAAGTGAAAAGATGAAAAGTGAAAGACATGCAAAGTATTATTTTTTACACATTATATTTTTTTTTAACCCTTTAGAATTATTATTTTTATTTTATTTTTTAAAAAAAGGACACGTGGAGAAGTAGGGTGAAGTAAGAGCCTAAATTAACGATTACCAAAATAACACCTGTCTAATACGTGTCAATCTCTCCATGCATGACCAAAATTTCCTATTTTTAGTATTGGTTTTTTTATAAGACTTCCCAAAATTATTTCTATGTACTATGAGTACAATTTTTCACTCTTTTTTGCTTACATCTTCTAAAAATGGACCCCACTTAACCCCCACCCCCACCCCCCTTGAAAAATTCAGAGACAAAAACAAAAAACCAGTCTTTTAAATAAATAAAATTGTGACCAAAATGAAGGAGAATACATAGTACTATCTTCTTTAGTTGTGTTCTTTGTTCTTCTTTTTCTTAAAAAAAAAAAAGAATAATAATTTAGTTTTCTAATTTTAATTTTTTTTTTTTGGTTATGATGATATGTTCTTGAGAGACTTCAAAATCTTGGTGGAGCTGAAAAAATAATCAAGAAAAAGGTATCCCTAAGTTTTATTTTATTGATTTTTATTGTACTTTAATGTGCACCTTTTTTGTCTTGATGTTTTTTCTTAAATTTGTCTATTAGCTTTGTATTGAGCTTATAATGATTTGAAGATTGTAACACTTCATTTTTTTTTGTTTGTTTGTTTTGTAAATTTTTACCAATACCACACTAGTGTGTCTAGTATCATTTTAATTAATAAAAAAATTATTAAAAAACTCGAACTTGAATAAGTACAAGCCAGGGGAGCTAGATCTTATATGATTTGATTGATTTGTAACACATTGAGCAAACAAAGTAATAATTCAGATAGTCAATCAATCGAACTATTAAGATCGCAATATACAAATAATAAATTAATAATGCGTAGATTGGGTATACACTATGATATATTAGTCATATAAACAACAATTGTATTTAATGTTTAGCTATTAAAAGGATTTAATTTTGGGGGGGAAATCGATATTTTTTTTTCTATTTAAGATATTTATAGCTAGGGTTTCAAGATTGTAAACTATAATATAATGCCACGGTTCATTAAAAACTACAGCGTGGTACACTAAGCTTATGTTGTATGTCGGATTTGGGAAGGGTAGGATTACAAAGATTCGTATGCAATCTTATGTTGTATTTTTATAATTTCTACGACTCGAACCTCTGACCTCATGATCACACGATTTGTTTGTTTTACTTTTTCTTTTTGGCAACTTTAATAATCTTACTAAATACATCTTTGCTTATTAGTACTAATAATTAATTTGTGAAAACAATTGAAGAAAAAAAAGTTGTTTTTTAGATCTATGGTCCAATAAAAAATTATTAAACAAAAGTGGAAAGTTCCTAAGGTATCTCAAGCCCACATGCCAAAGAATATGTTTCTTCTTTTGTTGTCCACTTTGATTAGACCCACTAAGTATATTTATTTTAATAAAAAAATTAATTGAATATAGTATGTAAATATATATTATTTTTTTTGCTTTATTAACACTTCATCTTTTGAACCATAAGGTCCCTTCTAGGCTCTTATGTTATTAATTTTCTTGGGAGGAGAAATAGACGAAGACGATATGAAAGGCGGATTCAGGATTTAAACATTAATGGATTGTTAGCACATATACGGAATTTAAGCTTTAGCTACTAGATTTAGATGAACTCGATCCACCCCAACTATGTGTTCGTAAGTACTCATGTTATTGGAGGGTAGACGTCAAGAGCGGAGCCAGGTAGGGGTAAGTTATCATTTATGTAGCACTCTTATCTTTTTCATGTTTTAACATCTTAATATTTTGAATCGCTTAGTGAAAATCATGGCGGGCATGGGTAGATGTTAGATTCTCTGTGTACTAAAATTTACCTTCCTATAACTTAGTATTATTTGAGCTTGATTTTTATTTTTTCATGATAGACGTGCGTCGTTTGTAATATTACAATTTTACATGTATCATCATTTCTTTGTTTCAATCATTTGATATACGCATTTTTCAGGTCACTAGTTAAAGATCCGAACCATAACTAGGAAAAGAAGTTAATAGCATGGGAGTACCAGAATCAGAGATGGTGTCGCAAAGTGAGGTTCAATCACCATTGCAACAAGACCAAAACCAGCACAAGAACAACCTGTTCCCGTCACTCGGTCGACAAGCGTCGATTTACTCGCTCACGCTTGACGAATTCCAACACACTGTTTGCGAGAGTGGGAAGAATTTTGGGTCGATGAACATGGATGAATTTCTTAATAGCATTTGGACTGCTGAAGAAAATCAAGCCCACGCGCATGCTCAGCCTCACTGCCAGGCTGCAAGTACTGGGGAGGCAACTAGCGCGCCACGTTTTGCGTTAGGACAGGGAAATGTTTCGTTGGAGAAAGCTATTGTCGAGCAGCCAAGCTTGCCAAGACAGGGCTCACTTACGCTTCCTGCACCGTTGTGTAGTAAAACTGTGGATGAAGTTTGGTCAGAAATCCATAAGACCCAACAAGAGCAGCAACAGAACAACGGGTGCAACATACAGAACACCGGTAACGGAAGTTCCACTCAACGACAGGCTACGTTCGGTGAAATGACGCTCGAAGATTTCTTGGTTAAAGCAGGGGTCGTACGCGAACAGGGCAATTCAGCTCCCGCACCTCCTCAGCAGCAATCATATATGATGTATCCAAACAGTGCAAATCCCACTATGGCCACCATGGCTCGGCCTGTTATCGGCCTCGGTGGAGTCACGGGTGGTGTTGGCGTCGGTGTCTCCATTCCCGGTTATCCACCACTTCCACAAACCGGGGTGGTCGAGGCACCTGTGTACCCTATGAGCATGAAAAGAGGCAGTGGATTCCCACAACAGCCAACCCCCGTCTACGGTGGTAGAATGGGAAACGGTAGCGGGGTTGGCTACGGGCAAGTAGTGCAAGGCGTAGCCGGAATGGGATCGCCACTAAGTCCCGTGTCGTCGGATGCACTATGCGTGAATCAAATCGATAGCGGGGGGCAATACGGGTTGGAAATAGGAATGAGAGGCGGGCGAAAACGTATACTAGACGGTCCAGTAGAGAAAGTTGTTGAAAGGAGGCAAAGGAGGATGATCAAGAACAGAGAATCCGCAGCAAGATCACGAGCAAGGAAACAGGTAATTTAATCTCATTCCCATAATATAAGGCGTTCAGACTCTTCAAAAATGTCATTGCACCCGTGTCGTGTCCTCAAAGGGCCCCAACACGCACCTACCCTCATTTTTTAACAGTCTGAGCAACATAGACTAAATTTTGAACCCGTGTCGAATCGTCAAACAATGTACTATTTTTGGAGGATCCAACACGTGCCAAACATTTTTTAATAGTCCAATCTATTTTTGGAGCCATGTCGGATCTTTGGACATTGTACTATTTTTGGAGGATTCAACACACGTCTAGTGGCATTTTCGAACAGTCCAAGTGACGTAACTTAATTTCGCTCCTGATTGACCTATCTAAAGATCAATTTTTTTTTGCAGGCTTATACTGTTGAACTTGAGGCAGAATTGAATCAGCTAAAAGAAGAAAATGCACATCTAAAACAGGCCCTGGTAGTTAATATATTAGCAGAAATATCCTTAATTTTGGAGTATGATTTTATTAGAACTTTACATCATATATACAATCATTACATCTTATATTATCAACTAAAAATGTTCTTTTTCTTGTTTTTTTGGCTCTGCAGGCAGAGCTCGAGAGGAAAAGGAAACAACAGGTAATTATACTACTCACACATTATATAGTCGTTGAACTATTGGAATTAGGTGAACGAAAACACGTTATCTTTTGCTATGCTGCTCAAAAGTTCACTCTAGCCCTAGCCGGGAAGCGATATGATGACGTAGCACCGGCTTGAGTGCATCGAGTGAAATAGCAAAAGATCGTACTTGAGGTATCTTTCTTGACGCGAAACATAGATATATGCCTTTGTTCGTCGGATTCCAATAGCTATGTGATTTATGCGATAAATTCCACATTATTAAGTAGTCTAGTCGTTGTTAATTTTGCGTATCGTCTCCAATTAAGACTTGTTTTATGGTAACAGTACTTTGATGAAGCGAAAATGAAAGCTCAAACGAAGGCGCAAAAGGCGAATGGCAAATTAAGAGGGATGAGAAGGAGCTTGAGTTGTCCTTGAATGACAAATGATACAAAAAAACACAAAAAATGATTCTTGCTTTCCTGCTGCTGATGGAAATCATTCAACGCGATCCGGATGTTGCTCTTGACCAGGTAAAATTATACAGGTATAATCGAGAAGGCGGAAAGCTAAGAAAACAAATACGCATTTGCTCTTTTGAAGCTCAAATGTTTTTCGTTTTTCAAATATATATGTTGTAGCAGTAGTAGTTATAGTATTGAGTGAGTTAAAAAGTTTTATTTTTTATTTTTCGAGCTATAGATGGAGTCGGATTTAGTGTAACAGAGTTATAGGTCCCATCGACCTAATAACTTTGTCGCGAACCTTGCGTATGTGTTTTTAGAAAGTTAACAAGTACAAATAATAAATTTGAACTCAATAAAGCAAAATTAATAGTAGTAGAATTTTCGAACTCGAACTCGTAAAGTTCAAATTTTGGTATAAAATGTGTTTCTCTATGTTAAAAGTATTTAAGTGGAAGAAAAAAATAGTGCACAAGAATTATTAATGTTCGTATCTCATAGTGTATGCCTTGAGTCACAGACTGTAATATTAGAATTCAAAGTTTTACTTCTATAAATATGTAGCTTTCTTGAATAAATAAAACTATAAAAAGTATGAGTAAATAATAAACAAATAAAAATAAGCAAGTAGTGGACCAAAAAGTGAAATTTAAATTATAGCCATAATTGTCATTTATATCACTAACCAACTAAATTACAAGATGAAATATTTTTCAATGAAACTAAGCTTTCATTGTAAGCAAAAGCTTGCAAAGAGTAGCCATTTTTTTGTTGGCTAAGAACTCTATTGTTCTTTAAAAAAGGATCAAATATGTCCAATTGATATGTAACAACTTCAAGAAAAATTTCCCCATTTTTTCCATATCCAAGTGATCTTTTGATATTTAAAAAAGGGCCAATTCTCATATTTTTAGTCCAATAGCCATTTTTCTCCATAATCCATATGTCAATACTTGTTTCTCTACCAAGAATTATTGGCTCATAAATGTACATAGCAATGAAATCATTAAACAATGATAAGTCCCCTTGTTTGGATATAAATGACTTTGGTGTTTGAATTTCAAAAAATTTGTCATTGCTCATATCAAATCCAAAGATTTTATCATTTTGACATGCCCTCCAATAGTAAAATCCATTCAAAAATGTGTTGCCATTTGATTTGACCACGTTGCGACTAGAAATACTGAATTCCTCAAAAGTTTTCCACGAATTCGTACTCAACGTATAGACTGAAATAATCGTAGGAGAATGCCAGTCTTCAGAGTCTACATCCCAGTAATCCCTCATCCAAACGACTTTATAATCACCACTCGAGGGCTCGATCCCGAAACCAAGTTTATAGGAAGACAACTTATATAAAGGACGTTCAATCTCGAAATCGAATTTATAGGAAGACAAAGGACAATTTAGGGGTTGTGAAATTGGTAGAGGCTTAAATTCTTTAGTAGAAGGATTCCATAGTGCTACATCTTCTTGATCATTATAAAGCAAAAATAAACCATTTAATGGACTAAGAACTTGCCACAAATGTGTAGATGTGTTTAAAACATCTTGGTACAAATGGGATTTTGGAATTAATTGGTTTTGTTCATTATGATTAAATAAAGTAAAACCAGATTTCATTGTATCAAGAAAGTAATGATGAACAAAATAACATGTAGGATTTTTTGTGTTGTGAAGGTGTTTTTGAATAAAAATTGGATTTTCAATTAAAACATACCATTTTTTGTTGACACACTTGAGTTGTAAGAGACATTTCACAGGCAATCTTGACAAAATCTCCATCACTATATCTTCTGGTAAATCACTAAAAAAAATTGATTTTTGCTCCATTTTTTTTTCAACCTTCAAATCCTTATAGAAAATAAAAGGGAAAAAAGAAGAAGAAATTATTATGAGATATTGAGTATTACATTTTATAAGGGGTATGTATATATATGTATATGTTATATATAAAAAAATAATAAAAATAAAAAAAAGATCCCCACACTGACACATATACATGTGTGTGAAAATGAACATCAAAGTTTATTCCAATCTCATAGGATATAAATTTGATTTGAGTTATATATACCGATAGTAAGAATAAAAAATATTATTTGTGAATTTTAATTTATAATAATAATTTTTGCGAACATTAAAAAGTATAGTACTTATTTTTTTCCCATAAATCGTCGATACATAAAATTAAATTAAAGTATATACATTAGCTTAAGAAAATTTTGCACCATCAAACTATATTTATATATATATTAGTAGATAATTTATCTTATATATTTTAAGAAAATTTATGATTCTGATATTATTATAATATTATTTACATCCATAATTTTCAAGATAAGTCATGTCCCACCTTATCAACTAACCTATCAAGATAGGAAGTACTACAATAATTAAAGAAGAGACAACATGATTCTTACCTAACATTCATGATGATGACATAGTAGAGATGAGTTTTTTTAATTAAGTGAATTAAGACTTTGGTTAAAATAAATTAAGACTTGATAATATCAATTTATTTCTTATACATTGGATTTGAATAATAATTTTATCATATGGGAATATTACATTTCTTGATTATTATTTTTTTGTCAACATGAATTCAAGATGTACTCCAAAAAGTTTAAAATTAAAAAAGAAGATGGTGGAAGGATAGCTTTTGGGAGAAGGCAAAGGTTATTTTCTTTTATGAATAGATTATCGTAAACTCGCATTTAAAGGTGAATTTCATACTATTTAATTTATTTCGATTGTCATATATAGTGTTTTTAGGTATAATGTTTGTTATTTTTGATCTATTTTATATGTCTGGTGTAATTTTTGAAATTTACGATACTATTTAATATTTTTAGTTACTTGTCAAACTAAATCTAATAAAAATTAATTATCTCAAGAAATATTAAATAAATTACTTCTATTATCAATTGAAAAAAAAAGATTTTTTGAAGATTGGATGTGGTAATGAAGGCAAAGAGCTTAAAGTAAATAAACAAAATAAAGGATTATTATAAGAGCCACTATTCAAATATAGACTTCAACAAAATTTTATAAAATATTTATATGGCCACTTGTCCTTTCATTATCATTATCAATCTATTTTTAATAATGTTGAAGGCTACACTTTTTTTTTTTAATCTTCTAGCAAATTTCTTCTATGATCCTATTATGTACCAAAATTCAACACTATGGTGTTGACCTAATCAAAATGTGAAAATTTTGTGTGTTTATATATATAGAGTGGAACTTTATCCATAGTTGGAAATCATAATTAGAAAATAACCGCTTAAGATCATTGATCAGCACAATTTAAATAGAAAAAAATGATCGCATAATATAATATATATATATATATCGTATAATATATATATAATTGCCCCTTAAATGGCATTGTGAGAAAAGGTTATATGTGTAATTTGTTTAACAAAAAAGATTATATAACTAAAATAGCATATCTAACGGATCGTAAAATCAAATTTTCCTTGAATAGTAGAGATGGGCCCTTATTTAAATGGATTATTATAGTAAATCAAAATATAGTCATTTTAAATAAATATTGTAAGTGTCGAGAAGAGATCCTATTAAATACTAAAATATTGTTGCTTTGAAAATTTTCCCAAACCTAAAAATAAAGCTATATGCTCTTAAATGGTGTCCAATGGGCTGTTGTCTTAAGGCCCAACTAATTAGTTCAAAGGCTTGTGGGCTTTGGGGGTCGGCCCAGTCTATCCCCCTTTTGTTGAATCTTGGGCTATTTTCAAGAAGGGGGAGGGCCCAAAACATAACCTAACTTCTAACCCGCTGATACTAGTTGGGGCCACGGTTCTATTCGAGTCGTGGCCCCAACCGGTTCAACTTTTTACTCTTTTTGTCCCATTTTATGCAGTTAGTGTAGGCTTGACTCCATAAAATTCGTAATAGAAGCACTCGTTAGAGTTTCGATAATGGAGAAGTAACACATTTTACCATTAGGGTAAAAATATTTATAGTTACTAGTCAATATTGATATATCATACACTGAATTTGATGGTTATTACTTTTTTATATATATATATATATATATATTATATATATATATATATATCTATATATATATATATATATATATATATATATATATATATATATTGAATTTTTAACAGGTATTGTAATATTTAATTAGTTGAAAGCACAATGTAGACTAACTTATTTTTATATAAAAGAATTTATTGAGATTGGGAAGCACATCGTAAAAAGTGATGATTGAATCTATAATTAAAATATGCACATGTTGTATTGTATATGAGTTTTTAATTATACATTTTATAAATGGTTTCGTTATTTTATATGATATTGTTTAAATTTCGAATACAATAAAATTATATTGGTATAAATAAGAGGAATCACAAAAAAAAGAATACATGATAAATATGAGGATTGAATTCCTTGACATAAAAATAAGTTTTGATATAATCTATTTTTTTTTTTATAAAAGTTCAATAATCAAAATTTTTTAAATAAAAGCTTTTTGTTTGTCAAAATTGATGTGAGAATCTAAATAATGATAATAAGTTCGGATATAAATTCTATAAATATTTTAAAATTACTACAAGACTATATTATTAATGATTTTAAAAATATTTTAAAAAATTCAAAAAATTAGGTTCAAAGAATCAAAGAAACAGTAACACCTTCATTTGAATTGATGCATAATTTTTAACTAAGTGTTTGAAATATATTTAAATTTTTTAACTGTTGTTGTAATAATTCAAAACTTTAAACATGATCTATTACCCAATGCACTATTTAATACTGTATTTCAAAGGTATATATGTGCTTATGTGGACATCATAAAATATTTATGATGTCCACGTGGACACAAATATACCTTTAAAATACACTATTAAATAGTGTAGGGATAAACAATCCTTTTCAAAGTTTGAAATTGTTACATCAATTTCGATCAAAATTTAAATATATTTCAAAATTATTTTTTTACTGTTTAATATATAATTTAAATATTATAAATCACGATAATTAAAAATATTTTAAAAATAAAATATGGTTTAATTTTTGAAATTCGAATCCATTTCATTTTAATCAATGCAGATTTGTCCTTGCTCCAAAAAGATATCCCCTTTCCATGTTGAGATCCAAAATTAAAATTAAATTACATCAATCTTTTGTCTTTTATGTACTTAAAAATTATGAAATACTCCACATACAAAAAGCAAAAAATACAATTGAAAAATGTGTCTATGTTTTTTAGGTATTCAAGTTTTTTGTCTCATTATTTTCCCACTTTTTTCTTCCACACTTGGTTAATGCAATGAGAAAACATATTTCAATTTACTAAGTAATTTCATACTATCGATCAATGATTCAAATTTGATTTAGTGGTAAGAGCGTAACATGATCTATATAAGCTGGACGCAAATTTTATATTCAAACTTTATTATAAACAAAAAAAAAAGAGTATTTAAATAACAATGAATCAAAGCGAGTCTACTATAAAATCGTGTTTACTGACTCAAAAGATTTTTGATTATATGGAAATTTAACCTTCTTGCTTGTAAATAAATAAATTATTAGGATAGCTAATTAAAGAAAAAGTGCATAACATGTTTTCAAGTTACAACAACTCAATTTCTTGATGTAAACTAAACTAAACTACAAAAACTAATTGCAATGAGTAGTCATTTTCTCATGGTCCAAGACACTCAACAACTTCATGTGTTCTTTGACCAATCATTGGAAGTTCTCTTTGAGATCGCTTTATTGTTCTGACTTATTTCAATTCACATTATTGAACATCTACTAAAGAAGGAAGCACTCGCTATTTGCGAGATTTTTTTCATTTTCATGACTCAAACTCGAGACTTCTGATTAAGCTGTAACTACTACCCTATTTCTTGATGGAAACTAAGCTGTTCTCGTAAAAAAGAGTACTTGCAAAGAGTAACCATTTTCCCATAGTCCATATCTACAATTACATGTGTTATTGGATCAATCATGGCACTTTTTTTCTTGGTTCTCCGTGCAGTGTCGGCTACTCAGTTTACCGTTCTGACTAACTCATATTCTCAGCTATTCGAACTCGAGATCTTTGATTAAGTTACGAGTAGTCAATTTCTTGATGGAAACTAAGCTCTTCTTGTAAACAAGAACTTGCAAAGAGTAACCATTTCCCAATATAGGTCCAACACACTCAACAGTCTCTTGTGTTCTTGGATCAATCATTTCAAGATTTGAACTTTTAGTTTCAACAAAAATTTCCCCATTGACACCATATCCAATTGGTCTTTTAACAATCAAATTGGATTCAATAACCAATTTTTTAGTCCAAAATCCAAACTTTTCCATCAACCAAATCTCAATACATGTCTTATTTTCAACAAGATAATGAAACAACATAGAAACATAACCATCATACAAACCAAGTGTTCCTAAATTTGAATTGAACACATCTGGAGTTTGTATCACTTGAAATTCTTCATTTCTAAAATCAAATGAAAGAATCTCGCAACGTCGATTTTCGTCGATTTTCTTCCAGTAGTAAAATCCATCAAGATATGAATCAAAATATGACATGATTATATGACTACTCAAAAATGTATTGTCTTCAAAATGCCTCCAAGAATCAGTACTTAGTGTATAAACTGAAACAACAGCTGATGCACTTCTTGTAAATGTTTCTTCCTTCCAAAAATAATCTCTTATCCATACAACTTTGTAATCTTTACTCAAAGGGTCCATTCCAAATCCAAAATGATGAGCATAAGACCTCAAACTCTTCAAAAATATCGACGGATGCATGCTGGAATCTCGAGAAGCAACATATTTTTGGAGGATCCGACACGTGTGTGGCAATATTTCTGGAGAGTCTGAGCAACATACGTCAAAATCATTTTCGGTTTTACTCTTCAAAAATATCGACGAGTGTGTGTCAGACCCTCTAGAAGAAGAAGCACATTTCTTGAGGATCTGACACGATTGCAACAACATTTCTGGAGAGTCCGAACAACATAACACCGCCGACGAGTGCATGTCAGAACCTCCAGAAGAAACAGAGCATTTCTGGAGGATCCAACACGGGTACAACAACATTTTTGAAGAATCCAAACAACAGAAACCACTATCACAAGTACAAAAAGGTGGACTTGGTACTAATATTTTCTTGATTTCCTTAGTAGCAGGATTCCACATAGACATTTCATTTTTGTCAAGATTATGCACAAAAAATAGTCCATTCAAAGGGCCAATTAATGGCTTTAAAGAAGTGGATTTGTGCAAATAAAAATCTTGAAGCAAAGGGTATTCACCAATTGAAATAGATAATTGATTAGTGTCAAAAAAATAGAGATGAACAAAGGGAATTTCATAATTTTTTTGTAGAAAAAATGTTTTATAATAAAATTTGGAGATTGAATAAGTGTGTACCAGTATTTGCAAACAGATTTGAGTTTCATTATAGATTTCACAGGCAAAATTGATAATATCTCCATGATTACATCTTCTGGAAGTTGATCAAAACTTGTAAAAAATATCTCCATTTTGCAATAAATGTTTGTTTCTTGGTTGGATAATATAATGTCTTATTGTGACCTCAGAATTGCTCAAATTCTTCTTATATATGTTCTACAAAACGATGCAGATCCAAGATTTAAATTTTATTGGTTCGAGTTTAAAATTTCATTTGATTTACTCCTCGTGTTCTAATAAATATAACATGTCATTCATTAAGTTGTATTACTTATTATTAGTAAATATTTCTTGAAAACCGAACATTATTAAGAAGAAATATTTTTTTAATATGACAATATATGAAAATAATTACCACTAAATTATTATTTAAATTTTTAAAATAACACTTATTTTGAAACGAATGTATTAAACTTGAAGACTTTTAGATGTAAACTTGTTAACACATATATATATAGGGTCATGGTTAAAGAGTTTTTACTTTATTGTGTGCGGATTAACTCTTAACTTTTTTTAATATACACGTATAATATTTTGGTTGATTTGTTCGTACCTCGATTAATTATATGAGGTATCAATTACTTTTTTTTATTTATTTAGACTAATTTTGCAGAATGTGTGCTACTTTTCATCAACACAGATCAAGTATTAAATAACTCTGTAAATCAAAATTTGAACAAATAAAATAAATTGTATATTAGTAGCCTTTAATGAAACTTCAATCCAAGATTTTATGATTCTCAAAAAATTTTATTAATACCTCTTAAAGTTTTGAAACTTTCTTTAAAACTTTCTTTAGCAACGTCTAACACAATAAATAACAAAAAGTGTCCTTTATAAATATTCTTATCATCTTAATCATAATTAATTAATAAATATTATTTTCATCTTCATTTTTGTAATTTAATTATCATATGCCAAATATAACTTGACGTAATATCATAATTTCTTTTGGGCCACCCCATGTTTTATATTCCCAACTACCAAACAAATCATGAAACATGCTTTTACAAGTCAAATTTTAAAATGATTTCTTTTTTAGGTTGCCAATTGTCAAGAAAACTAAAAAAAAAAAAAAACAGTTATAATAATTGTCAAAAAAAATAAAAAAATAAATGAATTGTCAATATTTTGACCATAAATCATGTGGAATATCAAAGACCTTTTCATCATTTGATAGGGTGTTATCATAGACATAAATAATATTTAGTGATGCAATTATTTTAAATTTTAACTTGTAAAATTATTTGATATTTATGTTAGTGAAAATAAAAAATATTCAATGAAATATTTATAGGAACATAAAACCTAGGCACCAACTTGAAAAAAAAAAAGTCAAAATGCGTGGGGTCAAACTCCTAAATGATTCTTAATATTAAAACTATTTCCTTTCATAAAATAAAAGATTTATTTTCAAATCTGTCAAAAACAAAAGATTCTTATTGATTATTTTTCTCTGTCAATGAAGTAGATTTATGATTTATTATTTTGTGTCTCTATCTCACCAATAAATAACACTAAATATCAAATAATTATTCTGTTTATCAGATGTTTAGTATTCTTTATATTTATCTCAAGTCTTTTGGAATAAATCTATCAAATAACAATGATAAAAAGGAGAATGCAATCAACTTGCATACATATTAATTATTTTATCGAGTATTTACTATTTCTCATTAATATTAGATATCAGATAGTTCTATTCATACGTTTAACATTGTTTATACACCACATTGTATAGAAATGTGGCATGTTAAACATCATTAGGAGTAATCGTTAATCAAGAACCAACATCTTTATGTTGCAGTAAAAATATTTATATTAGTATTGATATAAACATCGGATGCGAATAAATTCATATTATTATGATCTTGCTCTCAAACAATTCTTGTAGAATTTTCTAAAAAAAATACTGGGAAGTTTTACTATGGTGGAGCAGCAAAATCTATTGTAGTAATGAAGACAACCACCTCGCACTTCGACATTAGTTAGTTGTATCTCATCAGTATAGGTATCGGGTAACTTTGTCACTTAGATTTAGGTGGATGAGAAGAAATTACCTAGTGTCTTTGCCTCTGCTAGAATTTGAACATGCAACCTTATCAATGACGGACCCAAAATTTTCGTTCAGGGGTTTGAAAAATAAAAATATAAACGTGTAAATAACCCAACAAAACAAAATTTCAAGAAAGTAATAGTATATAATTTTAGTGGCGGACCCTTGAATTTTTTGGGGTTTAAAACCAAAATTAGAGCATGTTTTATAAAATAAAACTAAAAAAGGATGAAAAACGGAACTGAAACTAAAAAAAAGACTAGAACTAAGAGAGAAAAAAATAAAACATTAACAAAGGGGTTCGAACCCGGAGCTTAATTTTAAGAGGATCTGTCGTTAGGTTATCAGTTTCTCTTTGTCATTCAGGGGGTTCAAAATAAATATATCCACGTAACCTCATGTGAGTCCGCCCCTGAACCTTATGGTTCTCAACTTACTTCATTAACCACTAGGCCACACACTTCAGTGCAACAATCACTTTTTTTTTTACACGAAGGGGTCAAAGCTAACTTACTCAAGTAACATAGACTATTCCACCGGATACTTGTTACTTTTGAGCAACACTTGTTCGGCTAACTTTGTAAACCAAAACTTAGATAGATGGGAAAAAGTCAGTTAATGTTAAGTTTCTCAAAATAGCACAAACATTAGTTACCAAGTACGGTTTCACCCAGTCTTCCGAAAACAGTTTTTCTACCTTCATAATGTAGAGATTAATAAAGCCGTGCACACATCGCCTTCCCCAGATCCCACTTGTGGACTTACACAGGATATGTTGTTGTCGTTGTAAGTACAGTTTCACCTAGATAGATTCTAGATCCAAAATGCACAAATTTCACATCTCAAAACGCATTTGAATTATCGCATGTGACTTACCACGTCCTGCATAAAACTTGTGACCTACTAAAGTATAACAGAATAACCCACAAGCGGGTTCAGGAGGGTGATGTGTACGTAGCCTTACACCTACCTTGTGAAGGTAAAGAGGTGTTTCTGATAAACCCTTGGGCTCAAGTAAAGCATATCAAAAATCAAACAAGTAAAGCAAATATAATAGCGAAGAAGCCATGTTGAAAAAGAATGTAGAAGAGAACATTAGCAACAACAAAATAATACGATCATTGTATTTGTGTAATGTATAACAGATCTATTAAGAACTCAATAAGCAAAAAGGTTTATAACTTAAACCATAAATTAAAATTCTGGATCCGCCTTTAGTCCACCCAACTTGCGGAATACTCCATATCCACTTATGATGTGTTTCAGTAGGAATGCAGAAACCAATCACTACCCATAAGACTCGACAGAAGACGGGGGGGTCATAGAGAAGCACATTGGGATTAGCGGTGAAGAAGACTAATAACATAACCAAACGACTCAATCTCAAACAAATTGAGGTCAGATATATATATATATATGAATCATCACTAACCATGCTACGTCATTTAAACTCGTCTCATGGTAATATTAAACAATGAAGAAAACTAAGAGACAGATAAATTGCTGATAACAAAAGAACTTTAATCAAAGGCAGACATAATGCGAGCAACAAAGAATTTGGTAAGGGAACTTACAACAAACTGATGATTCATGTTCTTTTACTACGTCCTCACTAGCCAGAGCTTCTCCTTCTTGAAATAACAATCAAATACAAATGCCTCCTTAAAAAAAATCGGTACAGCAACATCCTAACAGGAGTCTTGTTTGTCGTCCTATACGCCCATAAGGTACCATCCAGAAGTTGAAAAGACAAATGAAACAAAAAAAGCAAAACACCTCCTCTTAACACTGCATTGCAAAAGGTTCCTTCAATGGAAAACCAACTTGGTGGTCTAAATACGTCAAGTAGGATTTTGGGGGTAAAAGAAAGTAAGAGAAACAAATTGAAACGGAAGATGGTCAAATAGGATTCTACATTGTATTTTTCAAATTCATTGCAGTTAAATTATTTTTATGGTAATCTTTTTCTTTACATTGTACATTTCTTACTTTTCTTTCTTCATTTAACACTTATTTTTTCATTAACGAACCATTTTAATTGACTTTGCAGCTAAAGCTCTCCATACATCTTGGTGCATATATAGCTACATTTTTTTTACATTTGACAACAATAATAAAGCCGTCCATATCAATGCGCAAACTAGTAACAACAAGGATAGAAGAAATGCAAACGATATGTTTACTAGAATTGAAAGAAAAAGATGAGCCAAAAATTTGATCAAGGACAAAATATTAACATAAAAAACAATGTCGTACCAATATATGAAAAAAGACAATCACCGCTAAAGATCATGTACCTCCTTCCCTTCTCGAGATGAAAAATTTTGAATCAGCAGTTGTTGAAAATCTATTCATATTCGAACTGAACATCTACATGCAAATACTTCCTCATAAGCTTTACAATAAAAGATGTGAAGTTGGCTAACGTATGGCATTCTTCGTGTGTTTTGGTTTCTGAGACGACTCCATAGATTACCAACTTCCTCAGGTTAGGGCACCTTTCCAGTAGTCCTGCTACCCAATGGGAGAACAGGTCGCCAATGACCATCCATCCAAGCTCCAAGACGGTCACATTTTCCAATTGAAAAGAATCTTGCGATCCATAATGAAGTGCTGTCTCTCTTAGTTCATAGCTCAATGATAGATGACTTAATTGTGGAAAGCAAGCGGAAATCGTCTCAATATCCACAGCCTCATCCTCATCGTCGAACACAACTCCCCATAGCCTCAGTCTTTTCAGCTTCGATGATTTTGCTATCATGTGATGGAACTTGGACCACATGATTGTGAAATTACTGACATCCACAATCTCGAGATCTTCAGCACTCTCGCCAATATCAAGATGGATAACACTAACATCATCAATCTTAAGGTGACTCAATGAACCCTTGCTAACAAGCTCAAAGACCTCAAGTGTACAATCTTTCAAATGCAGCTTCTCAAGACTATCCGCTTCCAGAATGATTTTATCCAAACTAATGGCTTCAACATAGATATCTTTCAACGAGTTACTTGTCAGCTCCATCGTTGCCTGTGGATCAGACATAACAATGTCTATACTAACAAGACTCAAGACCTCAACTTTCGGGCATGCTGTGAGGAAAAGACTCAGATCTAAAGCTGATATACTAACATAACTTAGTGAAAGAGACCTCAAGCAAGGGAACTTTTGGTAACTAGGTTCAACACCCGTGATTGTATTGTGTGCAAGAGCCAACACTTCTAGCCTCTGGCGACCACATTTTTCGAGTATATTAATGTTTGGGGTAGTCCTGACATTGTAATGTAACTGGCGTAACGTTTCTCTGGTATACATTAGCCAAGCTATTACCGGAGCAGCAGAGAACTCGTCGACATCATCCATGATGATCGAAAGGCAATGCAGTCCATTAGTCTGGAAAATTGTCTGAGTTACGATTATCTCAAGTCTGCTCCTTGTGAGCTCATGATAAACAGGCCAGTCATTTGAGTTAAACATGAGTGTATGAAGATGATTCCTCCAAGCCTCTCGCCACTTCTGACAAGTAGAAGATGCTATCACAACATCTCGAGCAGCTCCAAGACGGGATAAAATGTTCCCAATCACCTCAACAGGAAGGTACTCCATACCCTCAAATACAACAACAAATACAACTAGCGGCCCGCTAGAAAACAATGCTATAGTCCAAGCAATACAATTGATCCACTTACATCTCCAAACTACATCACAATATTATCCAAGGGATTCTTATCAAGGAAAAGGCCAACATGTAGTGTAAAATATCATTCATAAGCTAATCAAACCCCAGATTATCAACCAAAAATGTAATATCCAGAGACCCTTTTAACTAAACTAGCAAATATGATAAATCTAACAGAGACAACTTATTGATTCCCACTATAAGTCAGCCAGAAACCCAAATCAAGAATCTGGTTTCTGAAATAATATAAGAGCATAACCAAGTTAAAGTTTTGACCTTTGGAACAATATTTGAGAAGCCAAAAGTCCCATCTTTTAACTCATCAACTTCCAATCCACAAACCCCAAATCAAGAATCTGGTTCCTGAAAAGACACAGAAGCACAATCAAAATTAAAGTTCTGACCTTTAGGGAAATATTTCAGAAACCAAAAATCCCATCTTTAACTCAAAAAAAATATTCCAATCCTGAAACTCAAAATCAAGAATCAGAAATATGCATAGAGCATACCAAGCTAAAGTTTTGACCTTTAAAACAATAAAAATCTCATCTTTAACTCATCAACTTCTACAATTCAAACAACAAAATCAAGAATCTCAAAAGAACTTATAACATATATGTGAGGAAACCAAAAAAATCAATAATAATTTAACAAAAAGCTTACCACATAAATCATAGGATTATGATCATGTCCCACAACAAGACATCATAATCAATCAAACCAAAAAAACAAGAAAAAACACTGAACAGAGAGGGACAACAGAAGGAATCTGATTCGATTTTCTCTGAAAAAAAAGGGGTCAAGACGGCATTGTGGTTTTGGGGGGTGGGGGGTAGACACAAACACAACAGAAAAACACAGTAAATTGTGTGTTGGTGTGTCAAAAGTGGGTCGCACGTGAGAATCAATGTCACAATGGAACTTTCATCTGCCCAATCATAGGGCAGTGTCGTTTTTGAGCGATAAAAACTCTTTCATTTTAATCAATTATCTTGAATTCGAAAGAAATATAGAGTAATATGGAACTGGTTGACGTAAATCTCAGGATCCAACCACCAGCTATTAGAATTTTTTTGACCAAGTGTATATAGTAACATAGGTTCACATCAATAACTTTTCTCTAAAATATAAATTTAATTATTTTTATATACGGACTTAAAATCGAAACTTCAAATTTAAATTTATTTCTATTCGAAAATTAGCAACCAAAATATCAAGTTGACGGGGTCAGATACCAATAAACATATACCTGAAAGGATAAGGATAGAGAATTATGATTGAAGTTTATTCTCTTTTTGTATTTTTTAAAGATGATTTTTCATTGGTTGCCTTTTATTTTATTTTATAGAAAACTTCAATGAATCAGCCACAAGAATACTCTATGAAAAATTGACAGGTTGTAAATTGTTGCAGCACACTCATTATCATTTTTTTACTTTTACTCTCTTCCTTATCGACATCGAATATCTACGTCAAATTAATATAATTTATCATAATCAAATAATTTAACAAAGTAAATATTTATATATTAATAAACATAATTAATTCATAATTGTGTATATTCATACACATGACATGCATTTGTTATTTGAAATTTGAATACTGGTGCAATATTGTATCCGTGACTCTACTCTTCCTAGACCTCACTCGTATAATTACAGTGGGGTTGTTGCTGCACTTTGTGCTCTAATCTTCTATAATTTTCACCGGCTTTATTAACCGCTAGGTGACACCTTTTGATACAAGTTAATTTTACACTTTCCATTTCTGTAATATCAGTATCAGTAGATTATACAAATGCCATGACTGGCAATTTTTTACATCTAATAAACACAATACAAAGACATGTATAAGATGTAACATTTTAATTCTAGGAATAAATCTTTATTTCATTGTTCGTCTACCTAATGAAAAGTACATTATAAACATCATGTCTCATTAAAGTCATCTCACTTTTCAGCACCTTTACTGGCTGTTGTCATGAAAGACTCACCACAACCGCATTGCCCTTTCGAGTTGGGATTAATAAAAATGAACTCAGACCTGCACATAAAATGTAAGAACGCGTCAAGAGTTTCTTGCGGAGGACACCATATGAAACAGGGACAGGTTTGGACAAATCGAAACATCTTTAAAGGATATGTCTCAGGGCCAAGCATTATTTTGATTCTCTTTTGGACCCCCCTGGCCCCAGAAAGGGACATCAGCAGAAACTAACACAGATAGATAGTACAACAACATACCCAGTATAGTCACACAAGTGGGGTCTGGGGAGGGTAGAGTGTACGCAGACCTTAATTCTACTTTGTTAGGTAGAAAGGTTGTTTCCGAAAGACTCTCGGCTCAAAGAAACACAGATAGATAGTATGCTTACCAAAAAACTAACATGAACTGACAATCCAATAAACGAGAAGATAAACAAGAAGATGCAAGACTTTTGTCTCCCTCATCCAACAGTAAGTCTTGATACTAAGCTTTTCTGGAGTCGATAACTTCATATTTCTCAAAACTAACCTTATAATGGAAAAACTCCCAGAATAATTTGCACATAAACAAACAATAATCAGACTTTCAATGACATCAGAACAGCTAAAGGAGTATGTTACATGGCATTAGGGTTCAAAATATGTAAGATTACTTAAACTAGGTGTCTCCAGTCCTTTTCATCCAAAAGCAAAATGATCCACTTGTACACAAAATTAAAAGGCTTAATACCAACAATATAGAAACGGACAAGTAAATCCCTTACCTCAATTTATCATCTACAAAATCCATCTTGGTACCAATCACGTGCATCAATGCCTTAGGATCAATAAGTATTTTTACTCCCTTCTCTTCAATCAACTCATCAAATTTACCCTTCTCATCTACAATGTTCAAAGGGTTGTGATTAGAAATAAAACCACAACAGAAATCCATAGCATAATCAGTTTGATGATGTAAAACATCATTAGCCATAGACAATTAGTCCTGCTGATGGATTATTTTGTGAGCATAATGATATTGAATAGATTCAAAGGAGAAAGTTCATCAAAAATAAAAATAAAAATTGTCCCCCAGGCTTGGTTCAATCGGAAAAATTTGATGAACTTGCAACTTAAAGTCCGAAGTTCGAGTCTTGCGACAAGTGAACTAAGTAACTGACGATTTGCAATAATATTGTTAATGTCAAACGCAAAAAGAGTATAAAACTGCTAAGATTGTCCATGGCAATAAGCAATTTTAAGTGTGAATGTGTTCTGTTTTTGCATATATTTGAAGTGTGAATGTGTTTTGTTTTATATTTGAAGTGTGAATGTTAGTGAAGGGTGGTGCAAATGGATTAAAAGATGACAAATATAAATGCAATGGTTAACTGTAAACACAAAAAGACAATCCTAAATGCATAGGATGTTAATATCATTCTTAAGTGAAACACCCAGTTAAGTTTCCGATTCAAGTTTAACAAAAAAATTATAATTTTCTAATTCTATATTCCTAATTAAAAAATAATAATAATAAATATGTCACTTTGCCAATTATATTGTTTTTTTAAGATTTGTCCACTTGAAAGGACCACAAACTGAAAGAATTGACACCCATATTAAATTTGTCAATGAGCAACAAGACAAACATAGTACTGCCTTGTTGACTGTACAGAACACCACTTGAATGACCGGGGCACCCAACCTGCATTGAACATAGCATTCAGCTATTGCTCATTTGAAGAGATGCTTAGATTGTTGCCCTTCTTGGATAGCTCTGGCACTTAAGGAACTAAATTACATTGGATAGTGTGGTATCTTAAACAAACTATATCACAAAAAGCAAATCAGATAACTCGAAGCAAAAGATCTTGCTACGGAATTTATCCTTGGTCAACTTGTAAAGGGGAAAAACTCAAAACTGCAGGACATGTTAAAGTATATGCACCAAACATAGAGAAACAATTTGCTGGGACTGGATTCCTCCAAACTGAAATAGAAAGACTGCAGAATATTAAAACCAAATGGCGCACATACCAAATGAGCGTAAGATAGATTGAGCAACAAATTTAATCATGTATTCAATAGTGAAAGCACATCTTTATTTCTAAAACATGTCGAGATGTACGACATATCAATCATTAAGAACTAAAATTAAATTTGAATAAATAAGGTAAAAGGTGAATTATAAAATAGGAGATATCATGTTTCTCGTCTAACAAAAATTGTGAAATCATCAAATGGACATTAATCGGGGGAAACAAGATGATGATTAAAAAAGAAAACAAATCATCCTTTACAAGAGTGCGGTTGCCGATCGTAAACTCCTTGGTGCAATGTGTTCATTTAAAGTCACCAACCTCAGTTTTATCATCTCACAACCATTATATATAGTGAGCTCGGTTACATCTTAAAGTAGCATAATAATAAATGTGCGATGAGATGAAAAATTCAAGAAAGATTACTCTACGGGTAGAAGTGGATGCAAGATTTAAAGTTTATGGTTCACATCGTTCTTAAATTTTTTTAAAAATTATTGTAAGTGCCCAAGGGGAATCGAACCCTCACTGAGGCGGGAAATAAAGATTAAGTAAGTTCCATTTCTGCCTCTAGACCATGAGCTTACTTTGTTACCTTAAACAAATAGTTTTTATATATTTAATGGATTTCTCTATATAAATATAGGGTCTATACAAAAGTTACCGGGTTCGGGAACCCGTACCCGATACCCTAGCAAGAACAATAGTGATATAATTAACAGTAAATAATATTACGATTGATACTAATAGTGATATTGATAAGTAAAAGAAGGATCAAATAAGGTGCTCTAAGCTAGAACCATGCTCTTCCACAGAAAAAGAGAGAAATCACTCGACTATTACTTAGTCCTCTACCCTGATTCTCAACCTTTATATTTTTTTTATCTAGGGTCATGTCCTCGGTGAGATAAAGATATGTTGTGTCATGTCTAATCACTGTACTTGCTCTCTATGTACTTTGTTTTAGTCCAACTCAATTTGAAACCTTTCGACTCTATATTCTATTTTCGGACTCTAGGTTATCGTTCACGTTGTTGCATGTCTCGTCAATTAGTACAGTGATAAGAAATAAGACAACACATTTTCATCACACCGAGGACATGACCCTAGATTGAAAAAAATATAAGGGTCGAGAATCAGGGTAGATGGTTAAGTAAATAGTACAGTGATTTCTCTCTTTTTCTGTGGAAGAGCATGGTTAGAGCTTAGAGCACCTTATTTGATCCTTCTTTTACTTATCAATATCACTATTAGTATCAATTGTAATATTATTTATTGTTCAATTATATCACTATTGTTCTTGCTAGGGTATCGGGTACGGGTTTCCGAACCCTGTAACTTTTGTATAGACACTATTTTTATTATGAGAAATCCATTAAATATATAAAAACTATTTGTTTCTAGTAACAAAGTAAGCTCATGATCTAGAGGCAGAAATGGAACTTAATCTTTATTTTCCGCCTCAATGAGGGTTCGATTCCCCATAGGCACTCAAAATAAAGTTTTTTAAAAAAATTTAAGATCAATGAGAACCATAAACTTTAAATCTTGGATCCACCTCTACTCGTAGAGTAATCATTCATGGATTTTGTCATCTCATTGTGCATTTATTATTATGCTACTTTAAGATGTAACCAAACTCACAGAATATAATGGTTGTGAGGTGATAAAAACGAGGTTGGTGACTTCAAATGAAAACATTGCACCAATGAGTTTTCAAGCTACAATTACACTCCAGTCATCTATCAAACAACTAGAAAGGACCTCTCGACTGAACAAGGTGAGCATCATCTGAGTTTTCTCTTATCAACATTATTGCCATATGAAACTAGGGTTTTTAGAATGTAATTAATATTGATGTACTTTTGCTAAGGATGATTTGTTTCCCCTGATTATCAGTTTGATGATTTCACGATTTTTGTTGGACGAGAAATAGGATATCTCCCATTTTGTAATTCACTTTATTACCTTATTTCTCCAAATGTAACTTTAGTTCTTAATGATTGATATCTCGTGCATCTCGACATGTTTTAGAAATAATGATCTCCTTCTTTATTCCTTAAAAACTGAATACATGATCTTGATTAAATTTCTAGCTCAATCTATCTTACACCTATTTAGTATGTGTGCCATAGGGTTTTAATATTGCAGCGTCTTTCTATTTCTGCTTGGAGGAATCCAATCCCAGCAACTCGTTTCTCCACTGTTACTGCATATACTTTTATATGTCCCCCAGTTTTGTGTAAACCCTTTACAGGTTGACCAAGATGAATTCCAGCGTATCAGGATCTTTTGCTTCAAGTTATTTGATTTGCTTTCTGTGATAAAATTTGTTTAAGACACGACATTATCCAATATAATTTAATTCCTTAAGTGCCAGAGTTATCCAAGGAGGGCAGCATTCTAACCTCTCTTCAAATGAGCAATAACTAAATGCTTCAACATTATCCAACCATTAATCAATGTGAAACTCACTTTTCTTTTATGATGTCCTTGTTCCATTTTTTCCTCCTATAATTTTTAAAATTTAACTCCATGCACTGCTTTTTTTTCTATTTTTCTTTTTTTTTTTTTTTGGGAGGGGGTGGGGTGGACAGCGAAAGGCGACAAGGGTCTGCCATAGCTAATAAATTTAAAAAGAACATTTCCCAAGGCCACTGCTTGGAAAAAAAGTACAGAGAAGAAGAGAAGAAGAAGAAGGAAAAAAAAAAAGATGAATGTACCTGAGAGAGTCCCAAGTCGCGATGCAGAGGTCTGAGTAGCAGTGAAGGTATCGTTCTCTCAAAGGCTAGAGAGTCGTGATTGGAAGAGGAGAAGAGGAGCCAGGTTTGCAAAAATACCAAAAAACCCTAATTTTTGCCTTTTAATTTTTAGATCAAACCCTTTTACAAACAAAAGGGCTACGCAAGCCATGTAAATCTTAAGCTATAGTAATAGACAAATTCCCATTTCTAAATCCTCCATGTTTAAGTGTTTCACTTCTATGAAATCCGAAGAATAGTTTCAGTGTACTCAACGATGAAGTAAAATTACTTCAGAAATGTTGCACAGATTCCCATTTCTAAATCCCTTTTGTTTCCATTTCTACAGCGTTTGTTTTTAATTGCTTTAGTGCTTTTCGTTGAGAAGGAATTGGCAGAGGTGTTACCTGATAAAATATCATTCAAGTTTCTTCAAAGTTGCTTACATCATACCACTAGAATAGCCCATTTGCCAACTTTTTTATCCTCCTCTAAAACAAAAAACCAGATGGCAATATTCTCCATTTGATGATCATCGCAAATTTGAAGCTTGAAGCCTTGAACGAAGTTACACATGAATTAAGTCATTAGTCTTGTAATAATTGAGGAAAGAACAATTTTAGAGGGGTTGAAAAGGGAGCTAGATGAGTTGGCTTTCCAAGAGATTGGTTTGACACAGAACTTGAGGGTGATAATGGTTGTAGAGGGGGACTCCAATAGAAAACATTTCCATAAGGTAGTAACTGCTAATAGGAGAAGGACTTTTATATAGTCGGAAAAGGTAAATGGGGGATGCATGTGGAGGAGGAGGAAGTAGAAGGGGCAATTGTAGATTTTTACAAGTGTTTGTTAGAGGTAGCAGATTGGGGGCCTAAATTGGGGGGTTTAGGGTTCGTCATATTGGCAGGGAGGAGAGTGAATGGCTAGAGAGGGAAATTCAGGAGGAAGAGTTGAAGAGGGCGGTAGAGGGTTGTGCTAGTAACAAAGCTCTGGCACCTGATGCCTCTACGGATTTTTTTGAGCACTGCAGGAAAATAGTCAGATCTGATTTAATGGATACAGTTGTTGACTTCCAGGAAAGTGGTGTATTTGAAAAGAGTTTGAATGCTTCATTAGTTGTCATTACCCCTAAGAGGGAGGAGCATGGTGCATGAAGGACTACAGACCTATTTGTCTAGTGGGAAGCAGATTTAGGAAGAACTAGAGATGTCATTATGCCTTTTGGGTGCGGTTTGTGGAGGAACATAATGAAGGGATGGGATGATTTTAGCAAAAGTATCTCATGCAAGGTTGGAATGGAAGGAGAGAATTTCCCGGGACGTAGGTTGGGTAGAGATAACTCACTAAAAGATAATCTTCAGAATTTGTTTGAATGTCATGTCAATGAGAATTGAAGGTCCAAGAAATTAGGTGGGCCTATGGTGGAGATATTTTTTGGGATCTAAGATTTGGAAGGAATTTCGACGATTGAGAGGTGACTTAGTTCCCAAGATTTCCGGCCCCTCTACATAGGCAAGTCACTCCGGTGGATAACCCTGAATGCTCTATGGTGGAGTTTGGGTAATAATGGAGTTTTCTCTCTTAAATGTTTCTATGAGAAACATCTGATTCTGGAGGACGTATTTCCATGTGATGCAATATGGGTATCGTATGTGCCAAGGAAGGTGTGATTCTTCTCTTTGCTGGCAGCTAGAGGGTGATATTGACAGCGGGAAATCTTAGAAAATGGAAGGTTGTGTGTGTCAATCGGTATTACATGTACAAGGAGGGCTTGAAGAAGTGGATCATCTTCTCCTACCGTGCTTTTTTACCATGAGGTCATGGTGGGACATATTACGATGGTTTGAAATCTTCTTGGGCAATGCCAAAAACTGTGAAAGAATTGATGTTTAGTTGGAGAAGTTGTAGGACATGGAATATGGTTCCTCTTGTGTGGGTTGTTTGGAGGGGGAGAAATAAAAGAGCTTTTGAAGAGGTAGTATAGAGTTTTAAGAGTTGAGGAGTAGCCTCCGTTCACTTATTTTCTTTTGGTGAACCCATGAAGCTCCATGGTGTATAAAAGAATGGGTGAATTTTGTAAAGAATCACGTATTGTAGATTCTTTATTTTTGGGTATACCCCTTGTATACGGCCAGCTCTTTGGCCATGTTTATGACTGAAATACTCAAAACTAAAACATCTCTCTTTTTTCTGTTTCTTCATCATGTAGCTCATTAGTTGATACCCAACAGGCCAACACTAGTATATCGAATAAAGCTTATGCCTCGAAATTCAAATGCATTTAAGCTCAAAAAGAACAAAGCTGTAGGAAGGAGCATATTATTAGCCTAACTCTGCTCTGCCAATACTAATTAAGCAGATCAAGATGCTGAAATTTTCTAATTGAATTGTTAGCATCAAGATGCTTCTTAGCATTTATTTTAGAAAGATTAACCATATTATCAAATAACCAGACAGAGACGCACACAAAAGTTTCAATCTATTATTTTTATAATGATGTGAAAATGCTACATAATGAGTACACTTTCCCTTACTTTACTGCAGATGGACCTACCAGGCCCAAACGGTCATGTAGTTATGACAGAAGAACAACAGTATGAATTTCTCAAACTGTTGGCCAAGGTGATCAGCAAAGATTATGAATTTGGAAGTACATTCCAAGAGGAAAGCTGGAGCATCGTAACTAACCAGATGCAGAGGATGAATCCACACCTTTCAGTTGATCATCTGAAGGCAAAACTAAGAATTTTCATGAGAAAATACTGGTTATTTTCAACTTTGTTGGCCAGACGAGGAGTCCAATGGGATAGAAGGACTAACTCAATGACGTATGCCCGTCTAGGGGTGTGGATATCATATTCCTTGGTAAGTGTGCTTTCTGCTTCATTATTTTTTCTTTTTTTTTTTAAACTGGTAACTTTGTCTATATATGTTAGAATCTGAATCTTAGAAGAGTTGTAGTAACTCCATATTTACAAAATACTACCTACATCTATGATCCTATGTCTATAATGTGTCTACAACATCAATAATAGACAGTGATCATATAAAAGCAACTGATTACACCAAAAACACAGTAGCAAGATGCAATTGAACTTAATATGTTGCATATTGTTCTCTATGCTCTCAAAACACCTAGAATTCCTCTCCTTCCATATTGTCCACCAAATGCTTGGTGGGACTATCCTCCACCTGCCTCTATTATTGGCCAAAAACCCAGCTTTTTCCTAGCTTGTTATGGCCTCTGTAATTTTCCCAGGCATGCTCCGTGCTATTTGGCCTATTCCTCTAAGGTTCAAAAACATTCTCCATAGTTGTCTTGTAATTGTACAATATAGAAATAGATGATTTATAGTCTCTGCCTGCTCCCCGCACAAGAAGCACCTGGGGCTTAAAATTATCCCTTTTTCATTGGGTTCTCTTGGGTAAGCAATGCCTCCTTTGCTAGAGCCACACAAAGCATTCTCACTTTATATGGTATTTTGGTTTTCCAAATGTTCTTCCATGGCCAACTGCTCGGCTGCTGCTTGTGGTTCATTTTCCTATACGCTTTGCTCACTTTGTATGTGCCTTTCTCATTTCCCTTCCACCATAGTTCATCTTCATCAGCTACCAATCCACTGAATGGCTCAACTGATAAAATCTGACATTCTTGGTATTTCTCAATCATTGAATTGCCTTCTAAAATTGAATTTCCATCCCTCAATTGTTCATAATTCCACTATGGTACTCTGTTGGTACAGTACAAATGAGTAGATATCTGGTAAAAGCCTTTCTAAGTTGCCTTCTCCGTGCCATTCATCTGTCCAGAACCTAGTTTTAGCCCCATGGTTCACCTTGATCTTGAAGAAGCACTTCAGCTCATTCAAGAGATCTCTGATGGATCTCCATACTCCATAAGGAATTAAAATTTCCTTCACCGTTCATTTGTCTTCCTCCTCATACTTAGCTTCTATGACTCTCCCCTACAGTGTATCTTTGTCATTGGAATACTTCCATAGCCATTTCCTTCTGAGTGCCTCACTTTGAGTATTCAAATTCTTTATCCCCAAACTTCTTGTCAATTATCAAAAATTCTCATGTGACCAAGTGGTAGCGTATCCTATCCTTATCTCCTTGCCACAAACTTCTTGTTGATTCTGTCTAGCCTACTAATGATTGTGTACCCCCTAGTGATAAGTACTGTCTTTTCCACCTTGCCAGCTTCTTCTCACATTTTTCAACCACATTGTTTCAGATTTCCTTACACTTTGATTTAGCTCCTAAAGGCATACCCAAGTACACTGTTGGCACTTGGCAGGATCAACCTAACTAAGATAACCATATCAACGTCAACATTCATCAACAATGAAATGCTTCTCAAGGAGTATATATCGTACTTAGAAATTACCATAAAGGAACTACTGATCACAAACAATTTTTTCAAAACTCAAGGGAAACTAAATTCACATCTGCTATTAACAATTTTCCTTGTTTAACAATAAGGATAGAAAGGCTTTTCAGTGTTTCAGTCCACTTCAACTCACCAATTTTATGTGCCAATTTTTTTTTCAGGAGCATCCAAAGGGATACCCATTCCGTTACGAAGGCATTAAGCCAAGGCTTTTTGATGCCATGCGTGACGTCTTTGAAGCGGGAGTTGCAATAGATTGATGAGCAATGTTACACAAGTTTCTTGTGAAGCTGAAAGGTGTTATATAGTCATGTGAAACTGTCTGCCAGACTTACATCCTTAATCATATTCAGTCTAGTCTAAACACTACTTTTTGTTACTTCACCATCCCGTGAACTTTGGGGAAAAAATTATATATATATGTATATACACCTTGAGATATGAAATATATTATATTAGGCATCTTAAAATACTAAAGTTGATTGGGTGCATTGGTTTAAATGGCTCTCCTAGGTGAGGGACTGGGTTCAAATCCCATTTATAGTTTATTTTGTTTCTTTATTTGTTTTCATCTGAGAAGTTAAAAGGTATTGAATAAAAGAAGGGGGATGACTAGTTTTAAACTGCGACTTGATGGCGCAAATTACTATTCAAAACTTTACTCTCCAAAGCAAACTTTATGTAGAAGACTCATTTAATTCATATTTATACATTAGTACATTAGCTTTTTATGTTTAATAAGTTAATTAGTATTGGGTGACATACTTTAACTAACGTGCATTAGTCTTTGGTGGTGTACCCGTCGTCTTCAAATACTGGATTCGCCTCTGACTGCAGAGATTACATCATTTTTCTTTTGATTATAAATAAATGAACAAATTACAGCATTCAAATGTGTGGCCTATAAGTCAATTAAGTAGGCAAGATCAAGTTAACATGTGTTAGTGGGAGGTAGCAAGTAGCCAAACACCACATTATTTAAAAAAGGGCCAAATGTATGACTCCCACCGTCCCAACTTAAGAGTCTTTAGTTTGACTGGTCACGAAGTCTAGGAAATAAAGGGAGACTTTTGAATCTTGTGGTTTTAAACTAAATAAGTGTGTAGTTTTTTAAATCTTATGATCTTAAGCTTGCCGTGTAGAATGCTAAAATTGGAATAACTTACTAAATATAGAAGAAGAAGAAAAAAAGGCACTCTTTTCGAGACATACCAAAAAGAAAAGTAAGACACTTAAATTGGGATGAGGGAGCATTGCTTGTCTTTTGCCACGCTTTGATGGTATATCCGCCTAGCAGTAGGACAACATCAACCAAATTTGACAATTTGGCTCCAAAAGACTACCACATAAGTTGAACATATATTTGCTTAATCCACTGCTTCTGAATCAAACCAGGTAATACATTTTCCAAAGTAGTTATGTATTCTAAGCCTATTGACTCTAAATGCTGGATTCACCTCGATTTCTTAAGCTCAATGCTGCTGTATATGATGGATATAGAAACTACGCTGGATTGTAACTTTTAAATATAACAAGCAAGCAATTTGATGCTGACTTTATATACAAATTACCTTATCAACGAAAAAAAATGCTCAATTCGCCTCGGGTAACCTACACCAAAGGTCCAACATATCTAACAAATTTTGGCCCAAAAAGAAGTGCAACACGGAAGTTAACTTGTCATGTTTCGCTTCTCAAGAATCAAATTGTATGGACTTTGACCTAACTTTCTAAGGTACATATTTCCATCATACTAATATCATAAAAGAAAAACTGTGACTACAGAATTGATCGAATTCGATTAGTTCTATTGAATAGGAAAATCAATCTATATAAATATGAAAAATGAGTTAATAGTATTATAGAATATGATATTTACCGGCGTAATTGAGCGTGTATGATAAGCCGTTGCATCCACGAGCTTTAACACCGAGCTTAAGGAAAGGACGCTGCCGTTGCTGAAGGAGATTGCTAATTCGAGCAGCGGCGGCGTCTGTAATAGTTATTGCTTGCCGCCGGACTGAATTTCCGATTCTCTCCGCCGCCTTTGCTAACACCGGAGACACCATCGATCCGTTTTGGAGGTTCTTCACTAACGCAAATGTATCCTGTTATTCCTCTTTTGAAAAAGATGAGGGCTGTAAATATAATTACCTGAAATTTCTAGGGGTGTTTACGCAAAAACAAAGAAAAATTATAAACGATGTTAATATAAAAAAATAAATATTAAACATAAACGAACCTACAAAGGAGGTTGTTTGGATGGTAAGCAGTAAACACCTTATTTCGATCTTCAATTATAAAATTGTATGTTTGAGTCATCAAGTGAGCAAAATAATAAAAAATTTATGAGATTTAAGAAAATACGAAAATGTAAATTATATTATTAATGTCCTTTTTTCATATATAAAAATATGAAATTCATACTTATATCATATGACAAGATGAGGAAAAATTTAATACTTTGAATATTTAAATCGATAAGTGAATCTTATTTAAATTTTAAAAGTCATAGTTATGTAGATCAATTTACTTATGTACATTAATTCAATTAAAAAAGTGTTAGTAATTTATATTTCTTTATATATATAACAACCAAACACCGTATAGATTTAACTAAAAATTTTATCTTAGTATTTTTATTTTTTTTTTATATGTAATGGCATTTCTCTGAATAAAGTCTATTGCAGTCCACAATAATCATGGGATAACTTTGGTATATAATAAATTGTTGAACACTAGAAAGTCCGTCAACTCAGACTGGCATTTTACCTTACTGAGAGATGCAAGGAATTGATGTTATAAAGTTCATAACAAGTGAATTTGAATAAGCTATATCTAACTCAAAGCATATTACAAATAAGATATGATTATATCAAAACAATTTTAATATACTTTATGAACAAGGGGTGAAGTTCGTATTATGATTGACAAATGAATCAAATTAGGACACGTGGCTATAGGACTAGCCATGAAATATTGAGAACTGAATTATCGAATCGAATCAAATCAAATTTTTTTTGTTATTTGGTAATTGAGTATTTTGCATGGTATTTGGGAGTAAAGTTTTAGAATTTTGGTATTCGATTTGAATTGGCACGAGACATTAGTACCATTCGGTATTTTCTGAATACCGTATTATTTACTTAATGAAGGTCATATATTAACATGTCAATTACTCATTAATACAAGTCCAAAGAGAAAAGTTAAAGAATAAACATAAACAACCAAATACACGTCTTTTAGTTGTATCAAATTAATGTCTTCTTATTTATTAATCTTCTATTATACCGCTCCTCCATAATAGAAAAATGAAAATGATTGAATAAAATAGTACTACTAATTTTGTAATATAATTGGCTACAACTTCAACACGGTATTATCGAATACCATATTAAATTAAAATCTAATTTATCAATTACCAAATTATAAATTCAAAATTTAAAAGATAATTAATATCTACTTAACTATTAATTACTGAACTTGAAATTAACAATCTCGAACTGAATACCAAACTGCCATTCGCTAGATCGAAACCAAATAGACTTGGCCTTTTTTACCTCAATCTACTACTACTAGATAGACTATTCATAAATCAAATGATTGATCTTAATTTTCTTTGCTTTTTAATTATTTTCAACAAATTTTATTTTTAATTTAAATAATATTTTCAGTAAACATCTATTATTATTCAGCACAAAACTTAATTGATCAGTTGAAGACGTTATTTTGAGATATGACTTTAAAATTTTCAAACATAACTTGGTATCCCAACCTTCATAATCGCTACCACATGCTTTAGTAACTAAGCTATATGAATATGAAATTGATTTAATTTGTGAAGAGAGAACGATAACAGATAAAAATGAAAAGAAAGTCATGGCGAAAAGTAAAAAATAGATTTATAGGGGGAGAAAATGTAAATATTTTTAGCATGTCTATAGTTTTATTTAATAGCATTAATTGCTATTAGTAATTTTCAACATTTTTTATACATCTTTTTTTGGAATTATTTCGACTATATTGAGAAAAAAAAGAAGAACAATTGAACTCTAATTTGATTCATTGTGAGATTTTGTTTTTGATTATGGAAAGATAGTAAAAGAAAAGGAAATAAATAAAAGGTAAGAATAATAAGTAAAATTGGAATATGCGATTAATGGGAGTTTGCCATTTAGAAATTTAGGGAAGGGTTCATCCGACGATATTTTGATTTTAAAAAGATATTCAGTTGTTATTCTATTAAATAAATTGGTATTGATATTTTTAAGTTTGATTTTGTTATTTTATATTATTGATGTTCGTAATCTATTTGACTTTAACTTATATTACTTATTACTTATATAATAATAATTTTATACCTATATTATATGCATTTGATAGTATTATTATAATGATACATGTGAATTGTATACATGAATATACACTTTTGGTATAATATTTGATATTTCATTTTTAAATAATTAATATTAAATATCATACAACATCAAATTCCAAATTCTTTTTTTAAAAAGTGCATATGAGATACATAATATTGAAATCCCACACATCTTTCTAGTTTCAAGTTATCTTTGCACCACATATATATTAGATGATTAATAATGTCAAAGCAACTTACATATGTCTTAATTAATTATAGATTATATATATCTTTTATCAACACAATATTTGGTACCTTTAGCTACATACAATAAAATCTAATCTTGATTTTTGAGGTTATTATTTAAATTAGATAAAAACCTATCACTAACCTAACTCAATGAAGGCGACTGCCAGCTGCGGATCATGGCCTTACCACTCGGTCCCCGATGGATACATACAAATTCCACATAACCTAATTAGAAACTTATCCTTGATTACGCAGAAACTCTGAACTTATGATAAATACATATATAACGTATTTTTTCTCAAATATATTATTTTAATAAATGAAGTCTTATATTTATTTTTTATTTCCATAAGATAAAATAAAGGCAATAAACAACTCAATAATATTTTGTCATTTAATCCAATAACATTCCATTAGATAGGAACAAATTTTTTGATAAAAGAGAAAAAGCTAAGATTGATTCTAAAGCAAAAATTCATGTGAATGAGAGTAATAGTTTTGGTTGAAAGTGCAAAGATATTTTTCTCAAAATGGGCTAAAGAGTCAAACACAAACAAGATTTGGCCCTTCTCCTACTATTCCCCCAACAAACTAACAAAAAATGTAAAAAGGGAAATTGCCAACACTTCTCCTAGTCCTACTCTACTTTGTGAGCTGAATACAACACCACCAATAGTAGCCAAAACTCTTTGTCTCTCTCTATATTTCTTCAAAATTTCAAAGGATTTGTGCAATTCTCTTTTTGGGTTTTTGTCTCTTCATTTTCAGGTGCCATTTTTGAAGTGATAGGTTTGCCTTTGTTTTGAGAATCTTGATACAATCTATACAATTGTGAGGTGATTTATTCTTATGGGGTTTTTGTGTAATGCTACTTAATAAAGACTGTAACTTTTGTGTTCTTCTATTGCATTTTCTCAATTTTTACAATTGTGAGGTTCTTTGTTCTTATGGGGTTGTTTTGTTTGTGGGTTTGTGTAATGCTATTTGATAAAGATTTCATTTTTTCACCTTCATGCTATTGAATTTTCTCAATCTATATGATTATGAGGTTCTTTATTCTTATGGGGTTGTTTTCTTTTTGGGTTTGTGTAATGGTATTTGATAAACATTGCTTTTTTTTTTTCTTCCTGCTATTGAATTTTCTCAATCTATACAGTTTGTGAGGTTTTTTGTGCTTATGGAGTTGTTTCTTTGTGGGTTTGTGTAATGTTAGTTAATAAAGATTGTTCTTCTTCCTGCTATTGAATTTTCTCAATCTATACAGTTTGTGAGGTTTTTTGTGCTTATGGAGTTGTTTCTTTGTGGGTTTGTGTAATGTTAGTTGATAAAGATTGTTTTTTTCTTCTTCCTGCTATTGAATTTTTTCAATCTATAAAATTGTGAGGTTCTTTATTCTTATGTTTTTTTTTCTTCTTTTTGAGTTTGTGTAATGCTACTTGATAAAGATTGCATTTATTTTTCCTGTAATTGATGTTTCTCAATCTATATATTTGTGAGGTTCTTTATTCTTATGGGGTTGTTTTCTTTTTGGGTTTGTAAATGTTAAATAAGCATTGTATTTTTTCTTCTTCCTGCTAATTGAATTTTCACAATTTTATACAATTGTGAGGTTCTTTATTCTTATGAGGTTGTTCCCTTTGTGGGTTTGTGTAATGCTCTACTTGATAAATATTGCCTTTTTCTTCCTGCTACTGTTTTTTTCAATCTATACACTTGTGAGGTTCTTTATTCTTATGGTGTTGTTTTCTTTTGGGGTTGTGTAATGCTACTTGATAAAGTTGATCTTTCTTTTTATGACAACGGAACCCACAACTGCTAAAACCATTTCATGTGCAATAGCTCGCAAACCACACAAGAGATTTAAACCGCACTACGCAACCTTGTGCGGTGAGCTTGACCTAGAAAGCAAGGGGTTTTGAACTTGAGACCTCCATTATGGGAATACCAAGCCAAACCATCTAAGTTCTCTTCCTGCTATTGCATTTTCTCAAGCTATACAATTGTGAGGATCTTTATTCTTATGGGTTGTTTTCTTTTTGAGTTTGTGTAATGCTACTTGATAAGTATTGCCTTTTTCTTCCTGCTATTGCATTTTCTCAACCTATACAATTATAAGGTTCTTTATTCTTATGGAGTTAATTTCTTTTTGGGTTGGTGTAATGCTACTCGATAAAGATTGTCTTTTTTCTTCTAATTTCTGCTCTGCTGCTATTAGAGCTGTGTTAAACTTTGTGCTGTATTATACTCTCTAAATCTGAAAGTGTGGCACAGTTTTGGAGTTTGGTAACTCATACGTGTTAGTAAATTTAGATTTGCGGACTAGAACCCCTTTTATAGCTACCACTTACAAGCTTCTTTTAAACAATGTGCGCTGCTTTTTCCTGTTTTATTGATTGGCAGGTGCTGAAAGAAAAAACTGGACTGGAACTTCAGATATTATCTAAGAGGTCGATTGTATTTTTTCTGGATTAATCAGAATAGTTTGAGCTTGAGTTTGGGAAAATTCTGTTATGGCTACTTGTACGTCAGCTGTATTTATGCCTCCTGATACGCGGCGGTCACGAGGGGTCTTGACTGTTCTTGGTGGTAGAGTTTGCCCCTTGAAAATTCAAGATGAGAAGATTGGATACTTGGGCGTTAACCAAAAGGGTACCTCAAGTTTGCCTCAATTCAAATGTTCAGCCAATTCCCAGAGTGTCAATCAGTATCAAAACAAAGACCCCTTTCTAAATTTACATCCCGAAATTTCTATGCTCAGAGGCGAAGGTAACAATACAATGACTACCTCTAGACAAGAAAGCTCTAGTGGAAATGTCAGTGAGAGTTTGATGGATTCATCAAGCTCGAACAATTTTAATGAGGCCAAAATCAAGGTGGTTGGTGTAGGAGGTGGTGGATCAAATGCAGTTAATCGCATGATTGAGAGCTCTATGAAGGGTGTAGAGTTTTGGATTGTGAACACTGATATCCAAGCAATGAGGATGTCACCTGTAAATCCTGAGTATAGACTGCCAATAGGTCAAGAACTCACAAGGGGACTTGGTGCAGGCGGTAATCCAGATATAGGGATGAATGCTGCCAATGAGAGCAAGCAGGCCATTGAGGAAGCAGTTTACGGCTCAGACATGGTTTTTGTGACTGTAAGTTCAACCTATGTAATAACTTTAATTGGAAAAAGAAGTTTTGGGTTATTGAAATACACTTTATTCTTTCCTTTGTTTTGTTTCCCCTCTCATTTGTCAGAAACTTAGATTTCATATACTATTGTATAGAAACTTCTAATTCTTTCTTTTATAGTAAAACTAAGTATCTTCTTTTCGTGAGATACTACTTTCCTTAGTTGCTCGGACCCTTCAGTTTCGGTTCCGCACCCGTGTTGACACGACGTGGGTGTGGGATCTGTAGCGGATATGGTCAATTGATTTTGGGTACTTTGACCAAAATCGGAGAAATTTGGGACAGATGCAATGATTTCTATAATCAAACCAAAAGCTAAGGTGAAATGAAGAAAATGAAATACCTTGTATATCGAAATTTCTATGTCAATCTTTTTCGTTATTTCTCCTTTTGGGATTCTCCTCATGATCAATATTTCTCATCTGAAGACTTTGTATATTGACCACATAATATCTCATAATTTAGACTTATTACCCTATTGGACACCCACACTCGAATTTGAACAACTTAGCTTCTTTCTGTCCAATGTGCAGAGCAGCTGAAAGGTTTTTTCTAGTCATAGTACCAGATTGAATTGGTTAAATAAAATGCAGAATTCCTATGTTAAATGTAACTTTAGGTAATGAAGTGCAGTTAAAGTATACTCACTTAAACCTGGCAACACTCTTCCTCCCACCCCGTTTGCAAAATTTCTGAGCTCTTTCCCTGGCCCATAAAGACACTTGATACAGTAAAGGATGACTGTTGGAGGAAAGTACACTTAAATATGCTTTTTATAAACAAAGTTCAGTGTCTTTGGTGCTCATTAGAAAGATAGGTGTCACATTAGTCTGCTCCATCCCTTACAGCTTCTCTGATCTACCAACTTGAAATTGCTAATGTGCAACCTGAAGTGTGTCTGACTGCCTATTGCCTTCGTACTGCATAAGCTAAAGAGTTGAGGAGAATTAGTAGAGGAAGGAATCATTTAGTTTTTGATATAAAACACGAGTATCTTAATAGCCATTAACGGTACCAAATAAATTTGAAGTATATATTAATGGCTATTAATTGGCATTTTATATGTTTCTATGATTATGATTCTTTCAATAGTTTTCTGAATATTTCTAACCTGTGACTTACATACTTTTTTTTTAATTTTCTAAAGATCTAATCATTCACAATTTTTTTTTTTGGTAAGAATCAATATTTAAATTAACACCGAAAATTATATGTTTTGCCTTTCGTACTTCAAACCGTACCTTCATTTCGGAAAGGAGGGTGAATTTTATATATAGTATTATTTTGTGAGGCAATGAGAAGATATTTCTAGTAACACAAGTTCCCAAATACGTGTGTACTTAGTATTCTCAGTTTAAAAGGGAAGGGTTGATAACAAGCAAAAAGGGGTCATTAGGTGAATCCGGAGCTGGAGAGAATAAATTTTGTTATGCTTAGCTTTTGAAATTGCAATCTGAAAATTGTTTCTGATTTATCTGATAGGACAAAAATAAACGATATTTCACAAGGATCTGGCGTATTGTATCATCCTTGCAAAGAGTTGATAAACTTTCAAAACAAAACATGCTTAATTGAATGAGAGGCTATGTTGGTACAAGCCTACAAGCGTAAACAGATGGTAACTAAAACGGTGCTTGTAGCATGGCTAGATCTTAGTATCAATCCAATACCAAGATATTTTAAACTTCAATTTATATCCGGAAGTCACAATTAAGTTTCTCTTAATGTGAAGAGACATTTTTTAGCATAATCATAAAAAAAGGATGTACCCAAGAATGTAATTTAAATTTATTCCTTGGCCTTTTGGTTCCAAGACTTTGTCAGATTGCATTAGCCTTATTAATCATCAACATGGTGCTATAAGCATCCAAGAAGGGCATCATATAGTACGCCATAAAAAAGTAAAAAGTGTATACCTACCCTTCATTCGAGATGGTATCAGGCCGTTTCTTGGTGTAAGAGAGGAATCTGATCTCCCGTTCTTTTGATTTTCGTGCCATGCTTATCATTCAATCAGTTTTGTAAAAGGCGTGCTTGCTCAAAAACTGAAGCGAGACTCAAAATGTGTTGAGCGCTTTACCTCGTGTAATTTGCCCTTCAGTGTTGTCATCAAGGTTCCAGGCATACTTTTTCTTGCCAGTGAGCCTCTTCTGAAGAGGCGACGTATGTTTCTCCCTTTGCGCCTTTTTCATTAAAGCCCAAACCTTATTGTGCTTAAAGCTCCAATGGACCTTAGATCTTTTTTGTGCTTTTTGCTTTTGATATCAATCACTGCATTGAATACTAAGGATATATTTGCTTGAAAGTGCTGTAAAGCTAAATGTGGGATGATTACGTGTTATTATATGTAAATTAAAATTCCTCACATATCTTTAGAGTTTCGGAGGCTATATTCTCTCACTTTTTGTTTCTTCCTCATATGTGGGCTCCAACATGTTATGTACAGGCTGGAATGGGTGGAGGAACAGGGACTGGTGCGGCTCCTATAATTGCAGGAACTGCCAAATCAATGGGTATCTTAACTGTTGGTATCGTTACAACCCCCTTTTCTTTTGAGGGACGAAGAAGAGCAGTTCAAGCCCAAGAAGGAATTGCAGCTTTGAGAGAAAATGTTGATACTCTGATTGTCATTCCAAATGACAAATTATTGACAGCTGTTTCTCCATCAACCCCAGTAACTGAAGCTTTTAACCTGGCTGATGATATTCTTCGGCAAGGAGTTCGTGGTATTTCTGATATAATTACGGTAAGTTTGTTAGTCACAGTCTTTTTTTTCATTTTCTGTTTTCTGCTTGCATAGTGCCTATTATCCTAAATAAGCATTTGCCTGATAATGCTTTAGGTCTAGGATCTTACTTTTATATGCATTACCAGGATGTGTTTTGTTTGTTCTATGCTTTGAAGGGAAATCTTAAACTATACACAGGTGAAGTATAAATTTCTAGATTTCCTCGCGCTTAGTGTAAAACAAAGATGTATAACAACAAAAATAGCAACATACCCAGCGTAATACTACAAGTGGGATCTGGGGAGGGTGGTGTGTCCGCAACCTTACCCCTTACCTTGTGAAGATAGAGAGGGTGTTTCCGATAGGCCCTCGGCTCATGATAAGGTAAAAATCGTCGTAGTAAATATAATCAATGCAATTGAAAGTTAGAGCTGATCTTACATGTGTTTTAAGCAAGATAGGAGAAATAAAAACTAAGAATTGGTTATGCCACAACAAATTGCCAATCTAGGGATTTGTATCGAAATAGATTAGGTGTTAAATGATACCTTATGTATTTCGGATGGAATATATAAAAAAGCATATGCATTTTCTATGGAATAATTTAGTCATAGGTCTAAAGTGTATTAGGGAGCACAATATTAAGTTGTAATGTATGCACTATGTGAATTTAGTGTTATTGGGCATAAAATTGTGATATTGCTTAAAAGTAATCTTGAAAATAACACTGGAAGTGATGAAGATGATGTCTAAAAAGGGAAGTAATTAGTTTAACAACTTTAATCAAGCTAATCAAGGTTAAAAAGTAACAATAAATGTAACTAATTATAGGTATAAAATCTTCTTATAAGGTTCCATTGCGCTTGAGTTGTCGAGATTTTTTTCTTGAATCTCATTAGGAGAAAATGATGTGAATACAACTTTAAGGAGGTGTCATTCAATGAAGCCTGGCTCACAAATGATGGTTGCCCTTGTCTCTTTTTAGTGTTTTGACATTGATATTAGTAAGTGGAAAGGGCAATTCCTGCATACGACCCACCCATTTGTTAACACTCATTGGTACGTTATCAATAATGTAAAATGATGGTACATTTTGCGAGAAACAAAAATTTGAGATGGAACCAAATTGATTATTCCGACAAGTTATTGAGGCTTAAATAACTAAGTTTATATGACCTGTAAAGGAAAGGAAATCAAAACAAATAAATACCTAATTAAAATAGGAGTAAATCAAGCTACCTACTATATTTGCCCATATGCTATAAAATAGTTCTAGGACTCTTAACACCCCTTCAAGCTGATGCATACAAAATTACAAATTAGATGTACCAAGCTTGTTCATATATAACTCATTTGGGACCGGCTAAGGACTTGGTGAATGTGCCTGCAAGCTGATGATCAGTAGGCCTACAATTTGTCATCCATGTCTCTTCAAGAATATCAAGTGCATATTTCCTATGTGAGATGATAATTCTTGATTTGGATTGAGCAACCTCAATGCCCACGAAGTACCTCAATCGGCCAAGATCCTTAGTCTGAAAGTGCTGGAAAAAGTGATGTCTGAATTTGGTAATTCCCTCATCATCATTACCTGTGATAAATGTGCCATCAATGTACACTACCAAATACATGCACAAACCTGGAGCAGAGTGACAATAGAACACAAAATGATCAGCTTCACTTCGTACCATGCCAAACTCCTGAATAACCATGCTAAACTTTTCAAACCATGCCCGAGGAGACTGTTTGAAGCCACAAAGTGCTCGTGTAGTCTCCATACCATGTTACTAACCTCCCTCAGAGCCACAAAACCAGATGGTTGTTTTATATATACCTCATCTTCGAGATCTCCATGAAAAAAGACATTTTTGATATACAACTGGTAGAGAGGCCAATGACGAACATTAACCATGGATAAAAAGATATGGACTGAAGTAATCTTGGCCACATGAGGGAAGATATCATCATTGTCAAGACCAAAAGTCTGTGTATAAACCTTGACCATTAGTTGAGTTGTCTGTCCATTGGGGCCAACCTTCATTGTATATACCCAACGACAACCAATTGTGGATTTATCTAGAGGTAGAGGAATAAGCTCCCAAGTACCACTAGATTGTAAGGCAGGCATCTCCTCAATCATAGCTTGTTGTTGGTCTGGATGAGAAAGAGCTTCACGTGTAGTCTTAGGAATAGACACAAAGGATGGTGATGATACAAAGGCAATATGGGTTGTTGGCAAACAATGATAGCTCAAACAAGTATAAATAGGATTAGGGTTACGAGTAGAGCGATTACCTTTTCGAGTGTCAGCGGAAGAACTCAGTGTAGACAAGTCCTCAGTAGGCAAGGATTTTGATGAAGGGTTTGAATCATTTGGGCGCGGACGACGATGATAGGTCAATAGTGGTGGAGGTGTAGAGGAGGAAGATGGAGTTATAGAAGATGAGGCGGAAGGGGAGACTATGGTGGGATCTCGAAAAGATGGAATTGGTAGAACCTCATTAATGCCTAATTTTTCAACAGAGGATGTAAAGTAGGGCATACCTTCAAAAAAAGTAACATCAACGGACATAAGGTATCGCTGGAGGTGAGGTGAGAAACATCGGTATCCCTTCTCTACTTCTGAAAAACCAAGAAAGACACATTTAAGAGCAGAAGGAGCTAATTTTTCTTTTTCTGGAGCGAGTGTATGGACAAAGCATGTGCTCCCAAAGACACGTGGTGGAAGAGAAAATAAGGTTGACTGGGGAAATAAAATAGAGTGTGGAACCTGATTTTGAATAGCAAAGGAAGGCATACGGTTAATCAGATAACAAGAGGTGAGCACTGCATCCCCCCCAAGATCCAATGGAACACTTGATTGTATGAGAAGAGTGCGTGCCAGTCTTAACAATATGAGTATTTTTCTCTTTGCAACCCTATTTTGTGTGTAGTATAAGGACAAAATGTTTGATGAAGAATTCCACTGGACGACAGAAATTGTTTAAATTGAGATGATAAATATTCACGCGCATTATCACTACGAAAAGTGCGAATAGAAACACCAAACTGAGTTCTTACATCAGCACAAAAAGTTTGAAATATGAAAGCTAATTCAGAAAGATCTTTCATTAAGAACACCCAAGTGTACCTTGAGTAATCATCAACGAAAGTAACAAAATACTTAAAATTCAATGTAGAACTAATTCTACTAGGACCCCAAATATCATAATGAACTAAATGAAAAGGAGACTCCGCATAATTATTAGGACTACGTGAAAAAAAAATTTGGGTGTGCTTCCCTAATTGACAGGACTGACAATCTAACTTAGACAATTTAGACAAGTTAGGTATCATCTTTTGAAGTTTGGATAAACTAGGGTGTCCCAATCGTCTGTGGATTAAATTTGGAGAGTCAGATATTGAACAAACTGTAGTGGATTCATGAGGATTAAGATAATAAAGTCCATTTGACTCATGCCCTTCTCCAATTATCCTTCCTGTACAGAGGTCTTGTATAACAAAGAAGTCACTAAAGAATGAGACGAAACAATTTAAAGTCTGAGCCAAACGACTTATTGACATGAGGCTAAAGAGACAACCAGGGACAAGAAGAACATTATTCAGAGTCAAGGAAGGTAAGGGATTGGCTTGACCGATTCCGGTTGCCTTGGTTTGAGAACCATTAGCTATCCTAATTGTGGGAAGGGACTGAGAGTAAATAATATCAGACAATACAAATTTGTCACCAGTAACGTGGGTAGCAGCGCCTGAGTCCATGACCCAACAACCATGTGCGGTGGATTGTGAGATACTAGTAGCAGGATTAACAGGATTACCATTTTTGGCAGCTATTGATGAAGATGTCTGCTTACTCGCCTGGTACTGAAGAAAGTCATTGTATTCTATCTCAGACAAAGAGACCAGTCGATTGGTTGGATTACCAGTGGATTCAGTTTGAGGGTTGCTGGAGCCCATTAATTTAGTGCCAAACATGTCGAATCCAAGAGAAATGAAAACAGATCTATCAGTGTCCAAAAAAAAAAACGTGAATTTCGGAAAAGCACCTGAAATATAGATTGGAAAAACTGCTTGTTGTCTCGCTGGAAAATTAGATCTGACCGCTGGAAAGTGATTGAAATTAGTAAAGAAATTAAATGGGTAGGGTCGGAATGTTGCAACAAATCTACTGAAAAAGGAATCTGCTGGAGAAGTGGTCGGAAAACATCACAAGCGAGGATTCTGATTGTAACGGTGGTACTGATATATGCAAAGTACCCCTGGAGAATGTCGAAATTGTGGACTATGGAGTTTTGCTGGAAAAACGCTCAACAATTTTGTTCCCTTACTTTATTCATGTTTTCTCACTAAAGAAAACTTTAATAAAGAATAAGAGTTTTAGAGAGAATTCACCTTGATTATTCCAACTAGCTATTGGGGTTTAAATATCTGAGTTTACGTGTCCTAAAAAGGAATGGAATTAATACCTAATTAAAATAGAAAAAAATCTAGGATTAAATCAAGCTACCTACTATATATATATATATATATATATATATATACACACACACACACACACACTATAAAATATTCCATGATTTTAACACACTTTATCAAAAAATAAAAGAAGTAAAATGATGGCTCATTTATCACCACAAGCTTTTGATACTTACCATAGGATCCTCTTACTACTTCCAAGGCAAATGAGGCTCATTAAGTACTCATTTCACTCCCCTAGTAGGATAACTCCATGTACTCTTCATGCGTTCATCTTTACTTAAATGCATCTGAACTTATGGACCTAAATGTAGCAAATACATGTCAATTTTCTATATTTGGCATATTCTTTCCTTCTCCATAAATTGGATTTTCTTTCCAAAGTGCGTTCTTCTGCTAATTTGGTGAATATCAAGGCTTGTATTTATTTATCCATGATATATCTGACATGATTTACAGATTCCTGGGCTAGTAAATGTGGATTTTGCTGATGTGCGTGCTATTATGGCAAATGCTGGGTCTTCTTTAATGGGAATAGGAACTGCTACAGGTAAGCTCAAAAAGCCATTTGATAGTTGTTGGCACTAAGCCATTTCTCTTTGTTGGTTGCCTTTTAACTCATAATGTCATGTGATTTTAAAGTCTATGTGATGTGATGATGTGGCTTAATGAGACACACATACAGCCAACATGGCTAAATCATTATTTATGTGAACTTCACAATACATTGAATCAAAAAAATCTATGTATTGTTATTACTGATATAAAGGGCGTATGCAGCCTCACCCAGGGTGTGGCCTAGAAGTCTCAGGTTCAATTCTCAGTGGAGCCAAATACATTAGGTTATATCTTTCCATCTGGACAAGCCGTGGTGGGAGTTCCCCTTTATATGTTCTGGTGGGAATTAGTAGGTACCCCGTGAAATTAGTTGAGATGTGCGCAACCTGGTGTGGACACTATGGTTATCACAAAAAATGAACATATGCAGCTGTCAGAATTTATCCATGGTGTCTAAATTTATGTGCTACTTATAAAAGTTATCCACTAAACTTAAATATTGTATTCTGTTGAAGTCTTGTGTAAAATATTAGTCACGCCTGTGTCTATCAGTACATATTTTGCACCAGTTCCATTTTTCTTGTGCAAACGTCAAGTCCTTGACATATTTTAAGGTTTATAAGAACTGTAACAATCTAAACTGAAATAACAAATAAGCTCAAGGCTAATTTCCTGAGAAGTATTTGAGGTCGCGTATGCAGCCTTACCCAAGGGTGTGGCCTAGAGGTCTCAGGTTCAATTCTCAGTGGAGCCAAAAACATTAGGTTATTTCTTCCCATCTGTACAAGCTTGGTGGATAGAGTTCCCCAGTACTTGTGCTGGTGGGAATTAGTAGGTACCCTGTGGAATTAGTTGAGATGCGCGCAAACTGGTGGGGACACTCGGAGTTCTTTTTTCGTCTGCATAGAGCTTAGTGAAATGTGTAAGTTGAGGTGCAATGAAGGTCATGTTCAGTAGACAAAATGTTTTGCATTTCAACGAATTTCATTTATTAACGAAGAGAACTGGCTGCTGCAGATAACCGGAACAATTTTGTGTGATATTTCAGAATTTTCATGTAAGAAACGAAATATGTATCTGTTTCAATCAGTCGTGAGTGCACACAGAGAACATAAGAGAGCAAAGGAGGGGGTAGGATTCTTAAAGTCTCAATTAGTTTCTCGTATCAGTCCCTATAAATAAATGTGAGATTACCATAGGCCATAGGGATAGAGCAAATTATTTTTTCTGATGCTGCAGCAGATGGCAGAGCAGCCATCTGAAGATGGTTCCTGCAGCCGATGCGCAGTTTGCACCGCCACTCGCCCTTTCATCCTCCACTTTCTCCCCTTCAGAGGTCGCAACCGCCATCTTTGCACCGCCTGCATACTGGACTCCTACCCTGTCGGCTGTTCCTTCTGTCCCATCTGCTTTGATGTCTTCCTCCACAGCCCTCCTCCCCCTCACCTCCATCTCCGATGCTCAAAATGCATCTCTATCTCACACCTCTCTTGTATCTCTGATGCTGCTTCCTCCTCCCCTAGTTACTTGTGCCCTCCTTTTTCTAACCCTAATTTTCTTTCTTCCATATCACTCCGAATCCTGCTAATAATGCCATAGAATCAATCTCCATTTGGCTAACAGATTGTTGCCGCTGCTACCATTGCTTCTGAGTCTATCCACAATGTTGCTGATATGGCCAGGATTAACGCCGACATTAGGGTCCAAGAAGCTCTGTCAGCTAAGGCCGAAGCTGCCCAAGTTTTGGATAAGTTAAAGAATTTGTTGGGCAACCAAGATCATTAGTTCGGTTCCAATTTCTCGTCCACACTTGTTTCTAATACTCCAGGTAACGACACAGGGGGGAAAAGATAAATTGAAGCAAAAGGATGATCCTCTCAATAGATGCAAATGATTGTGATACCCTTGATGATTAGATTAAGTAGTTTCAATTCTAAAACAATGCTGTATAAGATTTTTCTTTTTCTGTTGTGTGGCTACTGGCATCTAGCAACTTCTCTCTATTTTTGAATGCTCGGCTATTTCAGGGGATGCTTTTTGGCGAACAAAGGAATTGGAATTATTCATTCAACTATATCTCGCTTACTGTTAATGCCTCTCTTTCAATATCGAGTTTTATATAATCTTTGATTTTAATATGGTATGCTCAATTATATCTTTTTTGTTGTTGGAGTTTTCTTTGACACATCTTGGGCTTACTATCCAAGGTAGTGGAGAGTCTGACGATGATGTCACACATCATATTCGTGTAGGGTGGATGAAATGAGGGCTCACATTTGTAGTCTTGTGTTATAAGAAGGTGTCACCAAAACATAAATGCAAGTTCTATAGAGTGGTGTTAGACCAACTATGTTGTATGGAGCGGAGTATTGGTCAGTCAAGAACCCTCACGTCTAGAAGATGAAAGTTGCGAAAATGAGGATACTGAGATGGATGTGTGGCTTACTAGGAGAGATATGAATAGAAATGGAGATATCTGGGTCAAGGTGGGAGTGGGCTCGACGGAGGACAAACTGCGGAAATAGAAACTGAGATGGTTTAGGATGTAAAGAGGAAATGTTGGATTCCCCAATACAGAGGTGTGAGAGGTTTGCTATGGATGGTTTCAAGAGAGGTAGAGGTAGGCTGAAGAAGTACTCGTGAGAAGTGACGTGACGTGTCTCAGCGTTAATTACCGAGGACATGACTTTAGATAAGACTTGGGAGACTATGAAGTACATATACCCTTCCAGACTAGTAGTTGTAGCATTCCTCTTGCAGTTTCTTCATACTATCTTTAGTATTTTGTCGTGGTTTCTTCACTTCTAGTACTTCTTTTGCCAGACTACTTTGTTTCTTGAGCCGAGGGTCTATTGAAAACAACCTCTCTACCTCCCAAGGTGGGGGTAAGGTTTGCGTACACATTATCCTCCCCAGACCTCACTGGTTGGATTACAGTGGCTATGCTATTGTCTTTTAGTAATGAAGAACTCTTCTATTTTAGTTTCTAACTTGGTGGGTAATGGACCCACTCATTTATAGTTCGTTCTACTTTTTTTTTTTTTTGTAGAAATTGGATTTATTGTTGATAAATGTTGTGCAAACTATACTCTCAAAGAAAAAGAAATGAAATTGTATTGTGATATTTAACTTCTGAATCATGCATGCTAAATTTTTATTACCGTGATGTCCTGGTCAACTTGCGTGCACCTCGATTATTTCCACAGGTACCTGCTATGTCCCACCAACATAGGTACTGGTACAAGAGGTAATATAGAGTACATTAGGGAGTTCACGTAGGTTTTATAGAACCAATACAAACTTATGCATGGTAGATCTACTATAGATGCGATATGTTATTTTTATTAAGAAGATTAATGGATTTTTTTTGGGGAGGATGAATGATCTCCACATTGCTTGACCTAGAAAAACCTTTTGTTGGAGAATTTGGGAAGGTAGGTCTTATATCAAATAAAATAAATAAATGCCACAAGTGTCACTTTAGAAAAAGTGATCAAAAGTGTGAAAATAGTGAACGAGGTGCAAAGTATTTTTGCCAAAACTATAGGTTTATACTAGTGCAGGCAGAATTTACCCACTTTTTGATAACCCTCCCATATTTAAGCGGATTTGGGTGAGTGATGAACCCATTTTCAAACTGTAAAAAAGTTGGTCGGTCATGGGTCAAGTATGGGTTGCCTTCAATCAGCTATCGTGCATCACTCACAATTTCTTCAAATTGTTTTTGCTTCAGCAACAACTTTCTAGCATCTACTATTCAAATAGTTTTTGCTTTTTAGACTTACAGTAAAGACTTAAGTAGATATGATTTCCTTGCCACTGTTAACAATATATGCTCTTATTTTTATATATAAAATTATCCCAAACTAGCTATGTGTTGTTGTATAATTAAATGTATACAATAGTTAACTAGATATGTAGGAACAACAAATAAATACACATCCACTCACTTACGCTAACACACACACAAAAAAAAAAAATTACCAGAAATCATCAAGTTACGGTATTACTAGATTTTAAAAGAAACACAAAGTCAGTTATATAAGATGGGGTACTTATTTTATCAACAAGACGAACAATTTACTCAAACTATTTTTATTTATTTTAAATGTCTACGAAGAAAACACATTTTATACGAGCTCTTTTATATGGAAAATATGGTTATGTGACTGATCATATTGTCTTGAGTTCTTGAATTATTCCCAAGTAGATTAAAAAATATACTATTTTGATATAACAAAAGTGAATATCTAGTTTCACCGATACACTGTTTACAAATTATTAAACATAACTGAAGATATTATTTGTTCCAAAACCACATACTATGTAATGTGGGTAAACCCATTTTCACCCGCCCATTAATGACCCAATCCATTTTTTACCCGCATGATTGGGTATTGACCCATGTTTGCTCAACCCGTTTCCAACCCACCCATTTGCCACCAACAGTTTATACCAAGAATCTTCCTTAAGTTCACTTTTATCCTTATGGTTGAGCTAACCAAATGAAGGGAGAGTGAAATCAACGAGGATCGTGGTGCCCACGTGCAGACAATTCAGATCTTTTGGTTCAGCGTGCTTCTGCTAAAAGAAACATTTTCCAACTGAAACACCACCATAAAGGTAGAGAAGCGTGGGGTGGGGGGAGACTTTGGGCCTTCATGGAGGAGAAAAGGGTTCCATATTCATGGCTCGAGGTTGTGAGGGAGTTATAGCCTTTGATTCCAATATGCTATGAAGAGAAATCTAAAGAAAAATGGCAGCCAAGTGCACTAAGCTCCCGCCATGCACAAAACCGATGAAGGGCCGGACTACTAGGTGGGTTTATTATATCCTATTATTGGATGCTATTTGGCTGCAGATTTAAGATTTCTTTCAATTCAGTCACTTGCTGACAATAGTGATTGATGGTCCATTTCCTGCTGGACCCCTTCTTACTTCTGGCTTTATTCTTGCGAAAGATAGAAACTGTGTGCATTTTTCTACGTTGTTTTGGCTATTTGATAATATTTCATGTCCAGTGTACAACAACAACAACATCATATCCAGTGTAGTCCTACAAGGTGAGGTCTGAGGGAGGGTAGAGTGTATGCAGACCTTACCCCTACCTTCAGAGGTAGGAGAGGTTATCTTCAATTGACCCTTAGCTCAAGGAAAGCAGTCCCCAAAAAAAGAAGTAATAGAAGTACAAAAAGAACAAATAATAACAAAACTGCAACAAAACCATACGATAGTCGAGGTATTAAGGAATCAGCAGCTATTAACATCAATCAATGGACAAGAAACTATAGGAGCAATACTACGACTACTAATATGAACGGATAGCAAGACAATGCGCTACTATCTAATACCCTAATTCATGACCTCCACTCCCTCCCATCTAAGGTCATGCCCTCGGTAAGCTGAAACTGTGTCATGTCATGTCCAATGTAAAACACCTAAATTCATCTGTAATATAGCAGGTTCGCATGCAAAATATGCATATCAAGATTTCAGATATGTATATCGTCCATGTATGGTTTTGTGCATCTCTCTAATAGTTGGATTTAGCTTTGCTAACAAGTTTTTTTTTTTTTTTTGCAAGAATGGAGTGATATGTTGATGCTGCTACTAACTAGTCAAGAAGAAAATTGATATTATTCGTTGATATTACAGGAAAGACCAGAGCGAGAGATGCAGCATTGAACGCCATTCAATCTCCTCTGCTGGATATCGGTATAGAGAGGGCTACTGGAATTGTGTGGAATATAACTGGTGGTAGTGATCTAACATTATTTGAGGTACCCGACTATTTTTTCTCTTGCTCTCTCTCTCTCTTCCGATACACTTACTAATCATCCTTAGTATGCACCTACCTTTTGTTGACTGAAAAAGGAGAAATGTATTCCATAACGTAGAAAAGATTTCGGCGTAGAAGCCTTTTACTTTTTCAGTGTAGAGATTTTTCTATTGAAGATGGCATATATGAATGTGTGAATTTCCTAGTATGATCGTCTCTTACAAGAAAATAAGAGAAACTTTATCTAATGGTGCATCAGGTTGTGAGAAAGCTATGTTGCTTAGACCTCAAAAATGTCGACGGGTGCGTGTTCATCCTCCAAAAATAGTGTATTTTTGAAGGATCCGACACGGGTGCGGCAACATTTTTGGAGAGTCGAGCAACTTAGGGAAAAGATCAACAACCTTGCTTCTGGTTCATCCTGTTTCCTTATCTGCTGTTTCTCAGCATTTATGTATGCCAATGTTGTCTTTTAAAGTGCGCTTAAGCCTTGAAGCGTGGTGCAAAACATGTTGAGCGCTTTGCCTCGCTTTATGCACGCTTCAATGTCGTCATCAAGGCATGCTTTTCCTTGCCAGTGAGAGTGAGTTTAGTCCGAAGATGCGCCAAATAAACAATTGTATTTCACGTTAGTTCTTTTCAATTTCTTTGTCCATATATTTATTATTCATGCTTGTGATTATTAATCTTGGACTCCACATACATGTTTGTATTTTCTCCATAGCTCCATTTTTCAATAAATTCCACATTTGTGCTTAAAGCTTTAAAGGATCTTAGAGTTTTTTACACTTTTCACTTTTGATAAAACTGATGCCGCACACCAATTGTATGCTGTTTTAGGCATCAAAATCATGTCAGCCACAATTCACTCATTAAAGCTATTGAACATGACCACACCTGCCAAGTTGGAGTTCCAAATTTCTCTAGATAATTTTTGGACCCTTCGGCCCTTAAGTTAGACTCGAAAGGGATGCAAGAT
>JAKWJA010001735.1:0-21707 GCA_027704765.1 Solanum habrochaites | reverse complement strand
TCACATAGACGAAGACATAAATCTGTGAGACAACTACTCTCTAGGGAAATTATCACATTACTATGTGAAGTCAAAAGATAAGGTGTCGGGATCCACTTACAAAAGCTAAATAAGAGGAGTTGAGCAATGTCAATCGACGTGCGATTAGGGTGATCGTATTGGCTACGATAACATTAGTCTGACGTTGGCTTCTCGGTCTTTCTTTTTCGGTTGTAACTTTCTACCGTAGTAAGTAGTGTCGGGTTTTTCTATGTCCCAAGATCTATGTTCAATGGTCAGAGATATAAAACCAATTTGATGTTCATTTGATGACGTTTTTTTAAACATTGTCAATAGGCAGAAAAATCTAATTAATAAAAATGTATCCTATTATTCTTTTTGATTTTTGGTCCAATTATCTATGGTGAATATGAGACAATGTTTTGTATGTTAATGTAGGATAAAGACAGTAAGACTTTTTAAGGTTCTAAGTTTGATACAAGGAATATCAAATAGTGTAGCTATGGGATAACACTTTAGACTCACTAGTAAGTGTGAGTGTAAATCCGCTTTGCAAGGCGAATAAGGTAGGCCAAGTTCTTAAGCACTTACTATCCAAGATGTGTTCATGGCTGTTGTTGAATTGATTGAAACGAACAAAACAATGAGAACTACGAAACAGTTCAAGGTTATTGTGTGGACATATTTGTCTAGTATACACCAAAGGCTAGAGGTTCTCAAAGATATCAAATCTACGATTGACCGAGTATATCCGATTATGTTCACTACGGAAAGTTTAAAGAGAAACCTTACTTATCCAGATGCGATTAACCTTTACCTACAAGCACACAAGTTTTTTCATTGCCATAGTGTTTTTTAACAATAGCCTCCCCCATTCATGTGGCTGGGGGATGTTGGGTTTTAGTGGTTGTGAAGGGGAGAAAGAAAAGAGTGAAAATATCAAAAAGTGAGAGGAGAGCCCCCCGAGTGGAGAACTACTTTGGAGAGAAAAGAGAGATAAATGAAAAGTATTGCAAGAGTGCAATGAAAAGTCATTTCTTATTAAATTTGAGGGCGGTGTTGGTAACGTATAACATTCGAAAAAGTGTTACTCTTTCCGAAAAGTCGTTACTTTTCGAAAGTCGTACTTTCCAAAAAGTAGTTATTTCCTAACAGACACAATTGTTCGAAAAGTTGTGATTTTTCCAAAAGAAAACAACTTTCTGGATAAACTGGGTCTGAAAACAGATTTCACTGACAGATAGGTTGCCTGCTGAAAATGGCTCTATAAAAGGAAGTTCAATTTTATTTTTTAAAACTGAAAAATTTTTCTTCTTTCTCTGCATTTATTCTCTCAAATACATCATAGTGTCGGACGGACTAAGTCTGTGTGTTGTTGATGTTCTTCAGTTCGTGAAGTGAAGTTAAAGAGTTATGACGGTGGTTAACGCATTCGTTAACAGGTTAATCAGTTTTATCTTGGGAGAAAATTAAATCCATAACATTGGAGTTACAGGGGGAGATTAAATTCTTAAGGACCACACAGTAGTTTCTGGCGACTCGGATGATTAATTCTTCTATTTTAAATTTTTCTGCTTCATCTGTTTCTGTATTCACTTCCATAAATACAAGTTATAGTAAGGAATAACATTGAGATATTGATTAGTCGTTTAACTTCTAATTTCCCATTGCCCCCACCAAGTGTCAGAAGTTAGGAGCGGCATAGGTTCATTGATTCTCATAGTATGAAAACTACACAATATATCGTTTTTTAAATTATTTCTTTGTATATATAACGAATGTTAAAGTCTTTCGTTTTTTACATTGACTTACGGATTTCATACTTTTTTATATAGTTGTGCACCTTGTTGTATTGATCAATTCAATTCTACTGATAGTTATGTGTATTTACTGATTATCTAATTATCAATGATTCATGATTGGATGTGCATGGACATTTCGGTGTTCCTTACAAATAGCAATCGACAATAGGCACTTTAGTTTTAGTTGATGATATGTGACAGTTTTATGCTAATTAATGTTTGATCTCACTTCAGTTTTATTTGTTATGATGCAGTCACCAAATTGATTGTTTTTTTCAGTCTTCTATCTATTAGTTTATTTGTTGCAAATCATTCAGTTGTGTCTCGTTGTCTGTACTACGACTAATTTTGTTCAAATTATATTTGCTAGCAGTTTGGTCAAGGCTATCTTAACTAAGTTCTAACAAGGTGATTGAAGATTTCACTTTTGTACACTATTTTTTATGTCTGGGCACTTTGTGTTATGTATGTCTCGGGAGTTTCGCGAGACGTTTTTTTGCATTTGGTCAGCAATATTGTAGTGTCTGGTTACTAGTATAATTCTCATTCATCTAAATCAATAATAAGTATGAAGAAATCACTTCTATGGCGATACTTGTTTGTTTGTCTATGTTGTGTGTCCGAATTATGTTTTCGCTTGTTACTTAATGTAATTATTTTCAAAACGTACGGAGAGACTCAACCTTATTAGTATGTACAATTTTTAATGTAATGTCTGAATTTCTATGATGATAAAACTGTTTATTGTGTCTGCATATTAATATAGTTTGAAGATTCATCATTCACATTCAATAATTTTCTGTACACCTATGCACCTATCTGGTTCCACTGTATTGTTCACTCATCTGGGATTTTCGCAGTATCATGACTAAGTATCGTACGGAGATACAATTTATGTTGTGTCATGACGCATGCGACGCGGCATTCTGTGATGCAGTTTATATTGAACTCATTTTGACGCTCATTACTTGCAAATCTATATCTTGCTACGTATTCATCACATACAAATAACCATCTTTTTTCTTTCTTATTGACCATACAAAACGCGTAAATTAATTATATATGTATTAGCATAATGAGCTGATGCACCTTTTAGATATTATTTCTTACTATATATATATTCACGTGATAATTAAGATGCTTATGTGTTTGTAAACATGACTATGTTATACTTGCATCGACTACAAACTTGTGTCGTCAGGTTTATATACCAGTACTGTGCTGTTTTGTCAATCAGATACAATCATATTAATCGATGACTCTGTCAATCGTTTTTCCCAATACATATAGCAGTAACATCGTTTGATCTTCTAAAGAAACTGCAGATTATATTGAATTTTATCTGACTGGTGTTTGCTGTAAAAGGCAAAAAGTCAGAAGAGTACTTACTGAGTGTTTGGCTAAATTTGTGAAAGCTCTTGCATCAGCATTCATCCCAACGTGTGACTTAAATTCACCACCAGTGTCACTAGCAACTTTAACTACATCTCCTACAAAAAAAAATATTTTAAAAAAAGAGAATCTTGTACTACACTACTATTGTCGGTAATATGAATGGGATTACCTGGTTATTATGCTGATTCCCGTAATAGGCTCTATTGCTTCACAAGTTTTGAGTCACCCATTTTGTTCAATTGCAATAGTGAATGGCATCAACGGCACGCAAAAGAGTGATTCTGGTTTGATGAGACTTCACCCCTAGCATATGAAATAATCCAATAATGATGTGAAAGATTGATCAACAATAGTGTATTATTTTCATTTGTTATTTTCTCGTTTCTATCTTATTTCTTGTTTGCTAATGAAGAATTTATCATCAACTTGTATAACTAGCCTCTCCACTCACAATTCTGTGTATTCAGGATGGTAACTATTTGGTTTTTGATTTTACTTTGTGACCATGTGTTCTGTGCTATATTTGAGACCACTAAGGTATAAGACTCGTTGTACGTTCTACGTGTATATATGCTGTAGTTCAACATAATAGTGTTAATCAAGGTATTAAGAAATAATATCAAAGATTAAAAGCGAAGTGCAATCTCTCAAAATGTATTGACCAATCAAAGTTATTATAAGGTTTTTACTCAAGTTTTAATGAGTAAATAATCAAATAGATACAGCTTAACTCCTAACTCAAAACACAACCAAATAACTTTGTTCACTGCAGCACATTTGAGAGAGTTGCAAAAGAGTTCAAGCGTTTATTAGGTGAGAAAAACATAGTACTTTCTCAAATTGCATTGAAATTGACATAGCCATGACCTAAAACAGCATGAAAGCAGAACCTATGTTTTGATCCGAGGATCTATCTAGATCAGGGTAAACTACTATCTCCTACCCCCGTACATAGCGTCTCTAAGGTTCCCGCATAGAGCCACACTCTCCCCTCTAACACCCCTGTTTTAGTGTTGTATTAGTAACTGTATTGTTATAGATGGTTTATTAACTATCATATCATAGACAGAAAACGAAATATAGTATTGATAGAGTCAGAGAAATCATACATAGTATCAACAAGATTATTACTTTTTTTTGTTTTATTTTGTTCCTTGTTTGATTGTTTACACAGTAATGACTTTGTCTATTGTTGGCCTTGAAGTCATATAGATTAATTTAATTCTATCTGATCTCAGACCCAAGGCTTATATGAATGTTCATTTTCCGTGCATATGATTAAATCATGGATATTATTGTCATAAAACTGTTAAAGAAATAGCTGTCGGTACCTAAAAATTTCTTTTTAACTTCATCGAACTTCAGAGCAGAAGATAAAGCAACAATCCACACAGGACTCTAGTACCTTTGATTTATTTGAGTGTATATGAAAATTGAAAAAATTGACTCAGTTAAGTTCAGCGGTATGGAAAAATTGAAAATTGACTTCCTTTATAGCCCATTTTCAGACAAAGAAACAAGTGTCCTGTGCACGAGAAGAAAAGAACTCTGTTCAGACCCGTTCGAAAAATCAATGACTTTTCGGAAGAAGTTACCGTACCCGCAAATATCAATCAATCACATCGACGACACAACGGCGCTGAAGTGTGCTGGTGCGGGAGATGGGGGGGATGAGGGGAGGGGGGACTTTTCTTTTCTATTTTTCCTCTTTTTTTTTTTTTTTTTTTAGGTGGTCAGTAGTGTGACTTCTTCTTTAGATTGCTTCAGAAGGTATGGATGAGTGTTCTCTGATATAGGGACAACTACATTTTGCACCTTTGTGTTTTTTGTCGATATGTGGAGTATGATCCAAATGCATTTGTTCGATTTTGCGTACTTTGGCAATGATGTTTTTTTCATATTTTCTGTTTTCTCATTAAAAGTAGTTTGTCGGTTATTTTATCATATTCTCGTTGTGTGTTCTTGTTGTCCTATTTCACATACTGTCTAAACCCATTATCAACCCTGACAATTGTGGAATGTTACATCGGTTACTCTGTGTGTCAATTGTTTGTGTTGAAATCAAAATTACTTATTCACGTAATGCATCTTATATTTGCCATCGTGTATAAGGACCACAGTTGTAGTTCAATTGTACTGCTTCACATGCAGTCACATGGCATGGAAAATGTCATGTTTATAATGTACAGCCTTCTGGGCTCATAAAATGTAAATATGCAGCCAACCAAAAGAAATTTTAATACACAGATCACCATGTACGAACAGAAAATTTGTAATTCTGGGCAACTCTAAAATGAGTAGAACCACAATAAAACCCCGACTTAGCAACCAAAACATAACTGTCAGTGCTCCAAGCATTCTGTTTCTCCTGCCCCTAGCATTGATATTTAATGTAAAGCAATTGGAAAACTATTCATGAAAAAGTAAGGGCACTCTTAATAAGCAAACATATTGTAAAAATGCATAAACAGGACAATTGTGTGAAGAACAATTCAAACAGGGAAAGTTGACAGGCATAGACAAAAACATTGTCCGCTCTAATTGTGACCAAACATTCTGCTAAGTCGTGCTCTCCACAGCAGAGGAAAAATAAATTCCCGCAGCATAGAGATGTAACTCCCTTTAATCTCTGCACATAACCATGGTCTGTTGTTTCTGAAAAGGATATCTCAGATCTGCTATGCCTTAGAGAACACGACCCTAAATTAGAAGTCTGAAGAATAATTACTTGATGGGAATAAATAAAGAGGTGCAAAGAGAGAAGAGGGGAATATTAAAGAAGGGCAGTGTCTGAGGATCCATGAGACAGCATAGGACAGGCCAGATACCATGATAGTACCGTTCCCTCTCTAAATTAATACTGATGTATACCCAAAGGAGAAAAATAGTAATGAGACGGCTTGATGATTAGTCATATAAGATTATACAGGCATGCTGCAATTGAAAAGTTGGAGTGATGCAAGACCACTTACCCTTTAGGGGACAAAATGTTGGAAAGAAAGACCCTAACAAAGAATGCCTGACAGGATAACAACGGAAGAATACCCAAGTCATACTTTCCTTCCCTCGATTTGAACAAGCGAAGACAAATAACCACAAACAATATGATTAGTAAGGCAGAAGTTAATTCAACCAAACAAATATAAACAAGACATAATAACCGATTACACAAGACACCAAGATTTACGTGAAAAATCTTCGATGTGAAAGTTAAAAACCACGGGGGGATCCAAAATCTACCCACTATAATCCAAGGGTTACAATATTGTCTCCAAAATTGGGTTTGAGGTGTAGTCGATGACAAGTGCCAAAACAACGAGCAACAACAAAATAAGATTGCACCAAATCGAAAATTAAAGTTTGCAAAATCACCAATTTCGCAGCTACTGTTCACGACAGCAAATGAAGCTGCAGGCCACAAATCCCCAACTCTGTCAGTTCTAATCAAAGATGAGGATGAAGTAATATGATGTCCAAAAATGTGCAGCTCAATCGGACAAGAAACGAAAGCGGGAAATCGCAATTTGAAGTTGGTGTAGGGCTGAATTTGACTGCGAAAAAACTGCGCTCTTTCTCTCTTTTTGGCTGCGGAAAATGCTGAAAAACTCTCTGTGGATATTGGAAAAATAAGACCTAAATAGACTTATATTTTGCCTCATAAGAATGGGCCGATGGCAAAAAGGGTTTGGTCCAAATTGGGCTTTTATTTATCCAAATAGGAAGGGAAAAAGGCCCATAACCCAACATCTCGCCTCACGGCCTATGGGTGAGGAGACCCGCCATCCGGCGAACCAGCAACAATCTCCAAACTTCCTTTGGGAAAAGCTTTAGGCATTCATATTCGGAAACCATTGTTCATTTGTATGAATCTTTTCAAGCTCAGCAACTTAGAATCCAACACACTAGAATCAATGGATCTCACGATCCAAGTGTTAGACCTGACCATGGAACGTAGATTCTTGCCAAGATGTTTAGCACTTTGAATGTCACAATAAGTACATATCTTGTTGAGCACAAAACCCAAGTTCCCTTAATAATCTCTTATCCAAAAGCAATTCTTTACAAGCTCAACGACATTATAAGCTCAGCTTCGGTAGTAGATAGAAGCAGCAACACATTTTTTTGCAACCTAGATTGCCAAGACACAACTCCCCCTACAAAAGGTAACCAAGGACCCTGAAGTCGACTTGCGAGTAATCAACACCAGCCATGTTGAATCAGTATAACCACAAAGGAATAGGCTTCCCTGCTACAAAACCCAGACCGACTAGAAAGAGTGCCACAGAGATATCTCATAACCCACTTCACAGCATTCAATGTTCTCTTCCGGATTAGAAGGAAAACGCTAACAACTCCAACAACGTGAGCAATATCCGGTCTTGTACCAAACCATCGCATCATCAAACTACCAACAACTGAAGCATAAGGAAACTTTCTTATATCTTCCTTGCATCATCACTAGAAGGACACGTTTCGTGCTCAATTGAAGTGCCACAGCTAAAGGTGTATGAAACCTTAGGATTTGTCCAGGCTGATCTGTTACGTACTTTCTGAATGTACTTCTCTTGTGATTAATTTACCCCACACCCCAATTTCTTGGCCTTTCTATCACGGACAATCTGCATGCCAAGAATGCTGCTTTGCTGGTCCTAAGTCTTCATAGCAAAAAGACTTACTCAACTCTTGCTTTCACTTCTGAATCTGCAAGTATTATGGACCAACACAAGCATGCAATCAACATAAAGCAACACAAAATAAATCATATCAGAGAAACTTTTGCACACAAACACAATGGTCGGAAGAAGTCTTCTTGAAGCCTGAGAATCATAAAAAAACCAAAATTCTTGGTGGTACCACTGCCTGGAGCTTGTTTTCAAAAACCATACAAGCTCTTCTTCAATTTGCAAACATTAATTTCTACCTTGGACTTCAAAACCCTTCCGGTTGCTCAATATATAAATTTCTTCATCTACGTCACCATGGAGGAAAGCTAGTTTTAACGATCCATTTTGCTCAACCTCTAAAAATCTAGGTTGCAGCCAAGCCTAGAACCACACTAATGATAACATCTTCACAAATGGAGAGGAATATTCTCATCAAAATTAAATCCCCTTTCTGATTATTAAATACATTGACAACTAATCTAGCGTTGTACCGTGGAACTTGGATACATCTTCAGTTTCACCCGAAAAACCCATCTGTTTTCAAAAAGCTTTTATGTCTTTAGGGAATTACCAAAATCAAAGGGGTATGATTATCATGCAAGGATTTTAATCTCATCTTCCATAGCATCAAACCCCACCTTTCTTTTTCTTCACTTCATGGCCTCATACAAGACTCTCAGGTTTCCCCCGTCAGTCAAGAGTACATACTCATTGAGAGACTAACGAGATTACAGGAATCTCTCTCTACTAGATCGTCTGAGAGAACTCATCTGGAGCCATCATAATTGGTGGTTGGACAACCACTCATCTTGCACTGGTAAGCATCAACAACATCATGCCGTCATTTCAGTTTGAGTTCTAGGTAGAGGTACGATCTTGTCATGTTAGTCCAATTTGTAGATTTCTCTCATTATTGGATGTTGTTATTACCGGTTTGATATATTATTGTACATATGGTACTAGGGGTATTCCAACATTGTCAACTTCAACTTTTTCTAATACTATTCTCAAAGTAAGATATCAATTCCGTCCTTGTTACAGTCTGTCTTTTTTAGTCTAATCCTTTTGTGTCAATTTGTTTTGTCTTAAAGCAACCTCACACCAAATCGTCCGGCTTCTATTATGAGATGTTTCTGTATTCCTTCAATCTAGGATCGTAGTAGAAAACGTTTAGCTGCACAAAGACTTGTAATTCACTTGCCCTATAACCAATGAAGACAGATAACACTGCCTAGTTTACCATCCAACTTGACCTTTCATCCTTAGGAACATGTACAAGGCTTTACACCCCAAAGACTCTAAAATGATATAGAAACATTCTTACCAGTCCAAACTCTGTCAGGGACATCACCATATATAGCAACAGCAGGAGATACAAATTGATAACATAAGCAGCAGTTATTAGTTATTAAGTGCTTTTGCACAAAGGAATAGTGAAAGCCTTAGCATCTGAAAGATACATTACCCTCTCAACTAGAGTTCGTTACATCCGCTCTGCTAAAACATTTAATGAGGAGTCTTTGGAGGAGTTTTCTGATGCTAATACCCTTGCTCTCTGCAATATCTATTAAAAGGCAATTACTACCACCAATTATCTGAGCGGATGGCATTTTCAATGTCTTCCCTGTTTTGTCTGTCAACAAGGCTGAAAACTATTGAACACATCAAGTACTTGATCCTTGGACTTCAAGGAAATACCCAGAGTTTGCGAATGATCATCAATAAAAGTCACAAAAGTAAAGTGCACCACCAGCAGATATACCTTAAAAGGACCACACAAATAGGAATCCGCTTCCCCCCCCACCCACCAACTCCCAAAAGCTATTAATGTCAAGTGTGGGAGATTTGGGTGACTTGAGGCGGATTGTATCGGTCTGACAAATTGGATAGATAACTCTTGTTCTGTGTACGCTAAGCAATGAACACATTTTCTTCAACTTTGCTTGGTTTACTCCAGAAAAGCAAATTTTTCTTAGCCCAAACTATCAATCCCCTTTCTCGCTCATATGACTCAGCCTTCTATGCCATAACTATGATGAAGATCATTCTCAACCAAATTTACTTGAGTCTCTAGAATGGAGCCCTGAAATACATCACAAGTTAGACAACTTGTCACCACGGGCACAACCTTCCAAAACCTTTAGTAAGCTTCACTGGCCAAACACCAAGTGTGTTATTAACATAACACTCATCATTAAAGATATCCCACAGAAATCAAATTCAAAGCGAACATCTGGAGCGATGTTGACATTATGAGAACTGTTTGGAACCATTGGTACCTTGCAAACACAGGTCCCAAATGCCAATAACTTCAACTTCATTAATTATTGCCATTTTCAACGTTTTCAAAAATTACCTGGAGTATAAGAGAAAATAATTCCTTCTTTGGCGTACATGAGATAGTCAGACACCAGAATCACAAACAAGCATAGAATCATCACGAACAGATTTAATGGCATTTGCATCACAGAGAAACAAGAAGATCATCATTAGAACAACAGCAACCCGATTTTCATTATCGTCTTCTATCTTTTGTTGTCTCATATCTCTCTTGTCTTGTAAAAATACGCGGTTTCATGGATATGACCATCTTGTGGCAATAGTCACATGTAATATTCTTGTATTAAACTTTGACTGCTTTACTTTGACCACTATCATTTTGTCTTTGCACCTCTTGTGTGAATGTTTTTTCTCTGACTTTCGCCTATTTTGTTTTCGGATTGTATACGCAAACAAAAACCATCGGTTAGGGTGAAATGTTTTAGACGAAGCTGAGCTTTTTTGATGTCTTTTCTTAGTTCATTTCTTGTCATCATTTGACCATCTCACTTCCTTAGTTATTAACCTATGTAGATAGCAAGGTTACACAACTAGGTTCAGATGAAGGTCTAATATATTTCATAAAGAAACTAGATTTTTGAGTTTCCCAAGAGTCAGGCAGGTATTTAGAAGCCAAAGTCCCTGTATCTAATCATCAACTTTTACACCCATTTCCAGACAGCTGGTCAAAGAACACCCTGAAAATCATGTGATATGATCAGAAATAGGAGGGCCATCTGTATACCTGTATCATTAATCGTTTTTCAATGGACTACAACTTGTTGTGCCAGTCTTCGCAGCATAAAGGTCTCGAGTTTGTCCAATAAAACTTTTGGCAGGTGTCTCATCACACAATAGATTCAAAATATCTTCAACCCATTGTCTAATATATCAACAAACCTGCAGATGCGCAAATTCCCATTCTTCATCATGCAAAGACTGAGGCTTATTAGAAGCAAAACCACAGGTAAATGCATCTTTTGACAAAAATAGAAGATCTTTCATCTTGCCTTTCCAAATATGATAGTTACTACCATTTTATACACACATTTGTCATATTGCCTCATCATTCAAAACGACAATCAACAATAACAATGCTCTGCTACCACTTCGGAAAGAAAGGCACTGACAAAAGAATGCCTGACAGGATAACAACGGAAAGAATACCAAGTCTATACTTTCCCTTCCGATTTGAACCAGAGAAGAACAAAAACCACAAGCAATATGATGTCACGGCAGCAAGTAATTAAACCAAACAAATATAACAAGGCAATAATAACAAGATAACAATGACACTCAATCGATTTACGTTTGGAATTAATATCTCTTCGATGTGAAGACGTAAAAAAACAATGGGACCAAAAGCTCCATATAATCACCAAGAGTACAATAGTTTTCTCCAAAATTGGCCACAAAAACAAGTGCCAAACAACGACAACACACAAAATAAGATTGCACCAAATCTAGAGAATGAAGAGCAAAATCACCAATTTCACAGCTACTGTTCACGGACAGCAAAACTTGAGGTGCAGGCCACCAAATATCCAACTCTGTCAGTTCTCATCGAAGATAGGGATGAAGATAATATTCTGGTCCCAAAAATCAGCTCAATCGGACAAGAAAGAAGCACCCGGGAGGGGGGAGGGAATGCATTTGAAGTTGGCTGTTAGGGCTGAATTTTGACTGCGACAATGCTCTCTTTCTCCTTTTTGGCTTGCTTGAATGTTGTGAAAAAAACTTCTGTGTATATGAAAATAAGACTAAATAGGCTTATATTGGCCTCATTAGAATGCGGCTATGGGCACATTACAAAAAATTGGGTTGGTCAAATTGGGCTTTTATTTATCCACATAGGAAGGGAAAAAAAGAAAAAGGCCCATAACCCAAACAACAAAGCATATACGTGATCTTTTTAAAAAATTAAAACAAAAAAAGGTAATAGATGCACAGCAAGAACAAAGTTCAACTCTAACTGCGGAAGCTCAACAAATCATATTACGTTTATAATCTCTCGAGCGCGTGATAATCACAACAAACCCACAACAGAGAATAATAGTAAGATATTAGTATTGATTTTGAACAGGATTATGGTACTGAGGAAAATGAGTTAGTTAACAGAACGAGACATATAGGAACAGAGCTGCTACTTGGCTAGCTTGTTGAACGACAACAACTGTTACTTTCAGGATTTCTTGTATGCAGCAATTATCGTCGAGACTAAAAGTAAAATCGCTATCTATGCTGGTTGCAAAAAATGAAGAGATCAGAGAATTGTATAGCTCAGTGACACCAATGTGAAATGTCGTCCCAAGCAGAATTTGTATTCTCAAGAGCAAGCAAAATAGAAGTGATAGGTTTGCATTAAGACCAACATAATCCTTAAGAAGTCTTAGTCTAATATCTAGAAATAGCAAAACTTTCTCATCAGATAGCCATATGAAGAAGAAAAGAGTTTGTTAGGGTCGAATTTCACGCACACACAGCTGATGAATGAAGTGTTGGGTATTTGTAGCAAGAATAAGAGATATTGAGGAATTGAGGGGAAATAGAGGGGAACGGATGAGGAAGAGGAATTGAAAAGTTACACACTGAAGTTGGGAACTTGAAACGTACTCTTCTAATGGCTGGTAAGGAAAACAAAGGCCCACTTAAATAGTACCCTCATACCGGACACTGGAGATTTGATGAAAATAGGAGAGGTTAATAAAATAAACCTCCTAATTAATTGTTAAAATTTAATACAATTTTTATTAAAAAGGTTGGACCAAGAGGGCCAAACCCACATCGCTCCCTCCGCGTTACTCGCTTGCTCCTCGACTTTGGACAAATGATGCGTGTTTTTTGGCCAGGGAGAGGTGATAATGTTTTGGACAAATTATTCTTACATTATTCATTTTAATTAAATTGGTTCAAAAAATTATTTTTCAATGTTAATTTAGTTGTGATAACAGAAGTTATACCACAAACTGTTTTACACTTTTTAGTTTAAACCCCGACCCGACTTCAGATCCCGCATGCGCGTGAACCGTTTTAAAATTCTGTGCTTGATATTTAAAACACTCCGACATGACCTGTTCTGAAAGGTTTCTTACCTTTGCAACTTTAATAGGATAGACCCACAGTCCACTTACCATTTGAAAGTTTTTGCCAAACCTTTCATATATGGTTCGTGGTGTCAATTATGAAAACAGGGTTGCAACCCTTTCAGAATATTATATCATATTCTTATTTGGCATTATAAATACCATTCATCTTCAGTAATATTTACCTACGCGAATGTTTCTAATCCTTCCTCCTTCTATCCTAACAAAACATCTATTTCTTCGTTGTCACCCTTCCTGCTATGGATGATTACGATGACAGTATAGAGTGAAAGTCCTTTTGGTAAATCTAGTACGCTAAATGATTCACAGATACATTTTTACCCTGGGAGGTTATTTAGTTTCTCAAATCAGACCCTGGATACTAGAGGGGAATAATTCCTTAAAGGGACATTGGAACTTCAGTGGACTTGACTTTTATTCCTAAATTATTAAAACGTAGTATTTCAACATTATGGTTAAGTTTTATCAGATTCAATTTATTTTTACCAAATTAAATTTTCTATTCATCTTACTACTGGTTTCTAAAAATATTCTCAGTCTTTTACTTCGTTTCTGTCTTCTGAACGGACACTGTTTCCTTTTATACACATCCAGTGAATGTCTTGATTTTAATTAAAAAAGATTGGCCCCCAACCAAATCTAAGGAAATTGATAAATCTTGTCTGTTTCTGGGTGGAGACAAATTTTTGTGATTTATAATTCCTTTAAGTCTGCAATTATAGTTTATTGCTTAACGATTATTGTCATCAATTTTTTGTTTATCTAGAAATGGAATATACACTGGTTGTTTTCCAGTTGGTAGCTGTTTCTCCACCACACCCGAACTATTGTATCACAAGTCAGAGAAAAGGGGAGAGCCCTCCTGGAACCGGGGTAGCGTATGGCTGGCCTAGTTAATGGTGTGGGTAAAAATCACAGGTGTGAATTTCCCAAGTTATGGCATGCCACGAGAGATTCTCCCCCCCCCCCCAGCTCAGCCTCTTCCAGCAACGATTATTTTTATCTGCTTTACCACATCTTGGCTTGCAGATTACAAGTTCAAGGTTTACAGAAGATACCTCCATTTCCTAATGATGATATGCCCAGGGACCGGGAAAGATTTTTATGATTGTTTGGTGAAGCATGGAGGGAGGGAAACAATCAGACCTTCCTATGTAAAGGTTACATTTGTGGGCTTTTAGAGGTACCCACTTCCCATGACTCTATTATTTAATTGTCTATAGTGCAATAACAACCTTCAAAAGAGTGTGTGGGAATGCACTTGAGAGACAATATAAAGACAAAAGACAAAGAATGCCTATGCTGCTTTGAAAAAGTTTTGTGGCTTCCGCTTAAGTTTTTAGGACTACTAAAATGGTTAGAGATAGAAACTGTTGGATCACATAGTGCAGGGAAACTAGCCAGGAACTCTCAACCTCATTCTCCATGATCTGTGACCTTGCTGAAGACTGAAGATTATGGTAGTAAATCGCCGCTTTTCATAGTGGTTTTGGCAATATAGAGAAGTTTTACCTCCCTTCATGGAATGAACGCTTCCACAGAATTATCTAAAGCACAAAGCGCTCTCTGTCGGTAAAGAATGATGCAAAAACTTTGAGAGACTCTGGTGATTTCGGATCATAAGATTGAGGCAAGAGATAACAGAGAAATGCCGAAAAAAGACAGTCGCGTATAAGCGTTTCAACCAATCATTGAGTTAATTTTAATATTGTGAGGAGAGCTTCCTACCAATAGACAAAAAGGACTGGAACAGCAACTTAGCAGTACAAAGGGCAGGAGGCCGACCAGAAGAAGTCAGACAGGCCAAGAAGGAAAAAATTCAAAGGCGGCAACTGTCCCTTTTTATAATGTTGGCAAGCTTGTGGTCTATAGATCTTCTCCTGATTATCTGTTCATGCTCCAAGCCAAAGGACAAAAAACAAAGGCAACAGCAAAAGTTCAAGCCAAACATCGTGGAAGGAAAAGAAAGATGGAAACCGTAAAGACAGATTGGAATGGATCAGATGCAGATGATTGGTCTTGCATGATATCGAACCAGTTCAACCGTGGTAAACTTAGTTTGGAAAGGACAATCCAAAGGAGTGTGTTTATCGACGAGGTGCTCACTAGACCTACCTTGCTCTCTGCCGGAAATGACCGAAAGAAGCTAGAAGCTTTTGTAACGTACACTCCATGCTGAGTTACACATGAAGATTTATTCATGTGGCAGGGTGGAAAAACCCTTAGCAACAACAAGGATTGCAGGAATGAGAAAAGTAATGTTTGAATGATGTTGGATGACAAAATGACATCCGGCAAGGGTTGGACTTTGAACAATGATCTGCATGTTCCTACTATTAGGAAAGACAAGAATTTCAGACATTTAGTTAGTTCTGCTGCCATAATCGTACTAAGAAAGGGTTTTAAGTGTTGTTCCCTAGTTAGGTGATAAATTAAAGTTGTAATAAGTAAGGCCGAATGAAAATGTCTCATAGGAAAGGGCTACCTCCAATGAGGTCTTTTAAAACTAAAGTAATGTTGTTCGTGAAGAGTATTAATAAAAATTCTCTCTGCTTATGTTTACAGTATTTGAGTAAGTGATTTACCTGGCTTTATGCCCGTTTTTGGGACATGTGAAATTCTGACAAAGCCTGCGAAAATTGGTTTTGGTTTTAACTCTAAAAAGTATTGCCTGATGTTGTAAATGCCGATAAGTCGAAAAGCATGTGTGAATGAAATTTTCGTTGTGGAAAAGGAAGTAAGTTTTGTCTAAACAAAATCCTCTACAAGTCTGTTTGAAAAAAATCTTAAAACTTTAGACTTAATCACTACAGAGATATGCGCGATTATGAAGTTCAACCACCATTCTCGTGGTGGAAACAAAAAAGTATTTTATAATTTTATTGATGACTGCCACAACTACTCGCTGTGTTATGTTAGATTTGCCTTTAATAGTCCCCAAGGCTCTGGAGCGATTTTTTATTTTGCTTTGGACCCTACGCAATTCCGCCTGCAACCTTTTGAATGGAAGCAAAATTTGATTTGTGCATTTTTAAGCACATACCAAAAATGATTTAGTCGGAAAACCAATGAAAACTAAAGATATAAAAATGACTCTCCGGATGGTGATACAGTGCGATCGGAGATGATAGGGGTGGAGAACCATGAATCTCCTTTTGCAGAGGGATATGTTGGAATACTGGTACTTATCAAAACACTACTTCGCACCTATACACCACAGTCCAAAGTTTGGTTTCGAATCGAAAGAAGAAGAACACGCAACATTTTAAAGGGGGGAAATGATGGAATGCCTTAATGTTCAATTCTGGTTTTCACCGACCCCAAAATCTTTTGGAGGACAGCAATTCCTTAACAGTAATAAAACTACCGCAATAGAAGTACCCTCATCAAAGTCCAACACAATCAATCCATATGAGTTGTGAAAGGAAGAGAGGAAAGGAAAACCCAACTTCGAAATATTTCAATTAGTGTTGGGGGTGTTTTTCATCACATTGGTAAGAGGTTCCTACTTACCGAAGAGGGATAAAATGTGCGATCCAAAACATAAACCGTTATTTGTGTCTTTACTTGGTCATTCTGTCCGCCTGTGCCCTTCCCTATCTACTCCCCGTGAATTAGTTTCTCAAAGGCTCGTCAATTTGTTGGCTTCACAAATGTGATATCCTGAACCTTTTCTGTTAATACGATATTTTTTAATGATGGAATCAGATTGTTTTTAAGCAGGAAGAGAGGTTTTTTGAAAACATTTATCTCGTTAGTAAAACTGGATTGAAGTGGATTGTAACAGGTCGAAATACCCTAAACGACCCCCGAGAAGGAATCAATAGAAATATTTCATTACTAGTGAGGGGACCTAGGCCCCGATTTAGAGAGTAAATCAGAGTCAAGTTAAGAGAGTTTACTCGAAAAACGAAAAACATCTATTTGTTTTCGAACCAGATTTGCCCTAGAGTACAACCCTATTTGCTTGTGAAAAGAGAAGGCCTCAAACCATTAAAAGCAGCATGGAGATATTGTCTTCGTCAGCGCCTCCAACTATGCCGAACACGACCCACAGAAAAAGAACAGCAGGTCAATAGTGAGGATTAATCAATTTAAAGCAATCACACTTGGGAATTGACTGGATCTTCCCCAGTGAAAAATTTAAACCTTAGGTGCTATCAAAAGGTGAAGTGAATCTTTTTTTTGTAAAAGGAAAATGAAACTCCTGTGATGGGAATATCTGACAAAATATCGGCATAGACGGGTTAGTCAAGGGTACTAGGACAAAAAAAGAAGGTTTGGGACTACATTCGACACATACTCTCCCAGTTCACAACGGAAACATTCAATAGGATGTTAATGCAATCTAAGCAGCAGTTGCATGATTATAAAATCCACCAAATGGATGTACAGACCAGCCTCTTAAATGGAAGGAGGTTAGAGAAGAAATTTACATGGAACAACCTAAAGGTTTGATAGGTTCCTGTAAAGAACTTAGAGAAAACAAAGTGTCGCAGACTTGTGAAGTTCAACTTTTATGGACTCAAGCAAGCACCCAAACAATGCAATGCTAATTTGATCAAATTTAAGTTTGGCCAAAACATGGACTTCAAGATTAACGAATGTGGAATAAATGTGTTACATTAATAAATGTATGAATCCATGAGTCACATTGTTTGTTTGTATGTTGATGACAATTGTTAATAATGAGTAAAAAAAGACATTGTAACGATATTTTTTTTTTATAAATGATACCCTAAGCGCATGTTGTCCTAGCACGTTTCCGTTCGATTGAAAGACATTTAGGAGTTGCGATTGGATTATTAGGGCGGTCAACGATCTATAAAACTCCCCCAGGGACTAGCATCTATCCTCAATCTCACTATATTAAAAATAGTAATGGATAAGTTCAATACTTGAATTATCAATTTGTAGTCAAAACCTCTCACATTGATTTACAAGTTGTACTATTTAAAAAGACATGAAGGGTCAAGTGACTCTAAAGTGGAATAGCAGAGTTGTTGGGACAAGTTGCATATATATACTATGGAATTGCTACGCGACAAGATTTTGTTTATAGCCATGGCTAGTAGTAAACTGAGTCGCTGCGTAACAGTGGTACACTTAGTATCCGAAATCACATACACTCACTGGATGGATGGATATTGAGAAACGTTGTGTGGGGGTTATCTAAAAAAGGGACCTACCCCACAAACATTATGCTTTGTTTCATTATAATATAATATTCCTGCTTGTTGGATTTTGAAGGATATTATGTATAGTGATGCACAATTGGATCACCGGGTTTCTCTTCACAATGATTGTAAAATCAAAGACGTGGTTATGTATGCTATACTTGGTGGAAGGAGCTTTGCTCTGTCTCTTGGAAATTCTTCCAAAAAGGCATGTTTGCTCGCTACACAATGGAATTTTGAATTCATGCTTCCGAAATTTCCTAGAGGATTAGAGGATATTCCATTCTGGGCCCCAATAACCTGTTGGACACATTGACATAACCATTGCGGATACGTCATAGCAAGATATAGGTTTGTAAGGGGCAGTGAGCGTTATTGTACAACGGTTTAAGTCTCGTCAACTATACGACCTAGACATTAACACGTAAGACACACTGCTCTCCTAGTGGAAATTATCCCAATTGACTATCTTGTAAAGTCAAGCGATAATTGTGGAAGAGCCACTAACGAAAGGGTTCCCCCTATAGCGAGGAGAGAAGGCGAAGAGAAAGGCCAGTAGTCTACAGATCATCTAAGGGACAGGGTGTTTACGGGATTGGACAACTCAGGCATGATGGTAACCTACTATCTAGCAGGACTCCGCGTCCACCAAATGAGGTAGATTCAGAGAAAAACAAAGTTCTTGTGGCTGTACGGTCGGGTAGACATTGTCAATTTAACTCAATAATCTCATGGATTGAAGACAAGTGTCACCGGAATAAGGCTTTTAAGACTCTTCCTTTTTAAGGCTTTTGTTGGTTAAATGAGGGGTTAATAAAGCTTTAAAGTTTTAATGATTTGCTTACAGTTTGGTTTAGTAGACTTTGAACCAAATAAGTGTGTATCTACGACGGGAGACACGCCGTTATTTTTTTAAAAATCACCATATGTGAGTGTGAAGTGGAAGCCGCTTCAAGAGAAATCTTTTATGTCAAAAGCTATTTCTCTCTACACTAATGAAAACAAAGGAGGTCGGGTTCATGGCTGATGTTGAACTGAAACGAACACAACCGTTTAGAATTATATCAGGTAAAGGGTTAAGTGGGACAATGGTTGTCTAGGTTTATACACCCAAAGTTTCAAAGGTTTCAAAGATATCCACATCTACCGATTGAGTCCAGAGACGTTAGTTAAATTCCGACAATATGTTCACTATGGAAAGTCCAAGGGAACTACTTATCCAAGAAGATGCAATTTTCTAATCTTGCCCTTGTATGTAAAGTACACAATGTCACGGTGCCATTCCTATGTTATAACTATTCCCATCAATGTGGGGGATTGTTGGGCTTATTTCTAGCAAGATTGATGTGAAAAATATGAGGAATTTAACAAAAAAGTTTTAGAACTTGAAAGGTTGCGAACTTGAAGAAGTCCCTCTATATGCTTCAAGAAAAAGGCAATAGTCCTCATCGGAAGATGAAAATGCAAAATAGGACGAGTTTAAAAATAAATCATTATAAACAATCCTACTTTATTAATTGTTTTTTAAAGGGTTGGAAAGCAAAGATGGGACCCAACCCTTCGCGCCGTCGTCGTCCGCTCGCGTCGGCGCTCGCTTCAACTTTGGCTTTGGCACAAATGATCGAGAGGATCATTTTTTGGACAAATTTTATTTTAATATTATTTAACTTTGAATGGCCAACCAAAAAAATTATTTTTTCAATTAATTTAGTGTGATAACAGAAGTTAACCGAAATATTTTCAACTTTTTACGTTGAATACGACCCCGACCCTAGATCCGCGACGCGCCTTTTCGTGACCCGTTTAAGTCCGGTTTATACTTTAAAAATTTCCGCACAGACTGTGTGATCTATAAGTAAGGCCTGTTCACGGCTAATTAATGCTATTGTTTCCTTGTTGTAGCTGCGTCCAAAAAGCCCTTTTTTGTGATAATTTTTATACAACACAAGTTTTCTTTGTTTCCAAGGAAAATCTGTTTTCCCACGCCCAATACGACGGAGATTTTTGAGGAGGAGAGAAATGCAGAAGAAGCCAGAAGCAAGAAGAAAAGAGAAGGAGACCCACCTACGGAGCATTACTCGAAGGTTCCGTTCATGCATGTGCGGTTCCGTACGCTGGTTGGCAGGCAGCGTAGAGAAGCTGCTTGAAGGGAGATGGGGGAAGGTCTGACACAGTGTGGGGGATACGGAAGATGTGACGAGGTCCGTCATTGTCCAATGACGGTAGCGTCCGAATGGCCGTCGTGTGAAGATCATGAAGTGATCCCTATGTACAGCGGAGTTACCCAAATTCCAAGAGTTCCGAAGCGTGTGAAACGAGACCCCGACGGACCCGTTGTGCCTGATGACGCGCCGTCCCCATAACACTTGCTGTTGAGGGGAACGACGAAAAAGAAAAGCAGCCCAGAAGGGAAATGCAAAAATATGGGACGACGGAGCGTCCACGACGTCCGTCATGACCACGACGGTCGTTCGCGTGGCCGTCGACCCAAGCCGCGTTTTTGGCAGGATTTCTAGCACATCTAGAATTCTTGTTGAATGAGGTTTTGTATTTTTTAACCGTAAATAGTTGAAAAATCTCGGTTTGGAGGTAGACACCTGATTAGGTAGGGACTCTACAATGTATTAGAACTAATATTATTATTAGAAATGATGATTAGTGTTTGTTTGATCATTCCTGGGATATTTTCTTGCACAAGTACCTTTTTGGTGAGTAATCAAGAAATCTCCTTTCGGACTTACTCTTTTCTCATTGAAATCGTAAGACATGAATCTTTAGTTGTTGATTATCATTTGAATATATGTGTTATGGCGGATGTAATAAAAACTCCCATAAACTAGTGGGGTGTTGTGGGAAAAAGAGGCAAAAGAATGATGCACTAAACCCTAGCCAAAATACCAAATGCAGAATAGTGGGTCTTGCAGTATTAATAATTCTTTCGCTTTCGAGAAGTCTTTTTAACTCGGCCCCTTTATTGACAACTGTTTAGAAACTCGAATTATGGACTTGCCGGACCAAGATGGGAGGATAATAGGAAAAAAGAATATATATTAACATAGATTTTATTTAGGTATACTATTAAGGCCTCAGTATGATTGGGGAACGACTGGGTAGTAACTTAGTCAAAAATCGAACACGATGTGCTTAATAGAGTGCTTTAGGGGTAGGCCCGGTAAACGAATGTTCAGGTTAGGAAAAGCACAACACACTGGAGCAAGGAACCAAGGGTACTGGGAAGTGAGATTT
>JAKWJA010001734.1:0-58650 GCA_027704765.1 Solanum habrochaites | reverse complement strand
ACCAAGTTTTTCATATCCGCTTTTTACCAGCCTAGACATAACCGGCGTCGTCTCCTTTCAAAGGACCTAAGACTACCTCTTAATCATGTCATTACAGTCAATAAGGTGGAAAATGTGGAAACTTTAAAACATTTACTTTTCCTCTACATGGAGTCTTACATAACAATCTACTCACTTAATATATATTCATATCGAGTACTCATATACCTTTATAATGGAAGTTTTGACATATCCTTCTACTTCATTGAAATATGTATAAAATATCAGAGTATTAAAAGTTGTCTCATAGCTACAATCTTAACGAAGGTCAAATCTGGGAATACCCTTACAATCAATTCGAACAGACCCTGCATAGGTCATACGAATCCATATTCAAATAACAGGAAAGGAAATGATATATCCAATACTCATAACAAATCCAAATGTAGAAGATAACGTTTCTCAATGTTTGAGACCTACCCTACTTTATGAGCTGAGGAATCCAATCCTTAACGATATCGCCTTCCAAACTTCCCCCCCCCTCAAAGATCGTAACTACCGTAAAATGTCGGGTTTCAGGAAGAAATGCGTTTTTACTTCCACATCCTAGTATGAGTCTTATGCACCTACACAACAAAACATGTTAAAAGGGACTTTTATTAAAACATTTCCATTCCTACTCCTGTTTGGGTCTTAATGCAACGTCCAAGTAATTCATATTCTTAACTAAACTGCTTATTATATTATATAAGACTTATCCCATACACTTGAATCATTAGTTACTACAACGCTAACATCAAGGATCATATCACATAATGAATAAGAGTTAACATATCAAATAAGCAAGACACAACTCACAATTCCTTATCAAGTCACAAGTCAAAAAAGTCCATAACCTTACACAATAAAGTAGCCTCAAAAGACATATGACCAATGTCCAACTTTACTATCATTGCAATTTAGGCTTCATTTGATCTATATTATCCATTATATCATGACAATCATAAAGAACCCAATCAACCTATTATCAACAATATGACATGGTCATCATATATATACCTAATAAATTATCATTAATAAAACATACAAGAACCACCTCCTAAGACTCCCCTAAGACAATTAGTGCATGTCTAGGTAGAGTCCCATACCCCTACCTAACTAATCTAGACCTCTTAGGTTATCCATGTTGGAGTTTCAAGTCCTTTAATTTGTTTTACTTTTGGGAATGTCTTGCCCTAACTACATAGAAAATATGAGCTAGTCGGGTATCCGGTATCATAAACCCTATGTAAAGGCGGACTACTTGCAAAAAAGAAACCTCAATAACCAAACTTAAACTGGCAACTACTGATCCACTATCTAGTATTTCCTATGGGGTAAAATCTTTTAAGAACTAGGAGATTTAGTTTGACCCTCTTTTATACTCCATGCATTATAAATCTCCAATCTCAAGAGTAATATTGGCTCCTCCTCCTCAGCTTCCGTCTGTATAATGGATCACTTCTCTATCTAGTTCACTCACTCGATGCTAAGCTAGAGCCCCTTTCTAAAATGTCTTTAGACGTTAATTTCAATTATACTTAATTTAGGTCATAGGGTATACCCCCTTGGTATAATCATTTCATTAAATAGATCATTAAGAATTTATGATATCAGTCCTTTCATCACATCATATAAGTGATTTTAACACTTTAAACATTTCATAACATATTAATGCACATTGATAGTTTTCACCATCCTTATAGCACATACACCTTATCAACTTCATAATATCTCAAGACATATCAATTCAACTCATAACACCTACAATCCTAATATAAGGCATAGTACTCGACTATAAATAAGTCATGGCTTAAACAAAACTTATCAACATTAGATCAGATAGAGATTCTAATACTTACCCCAGTCTTCGGCATCACCTTATCATAAAGTTCTTACCATAACCATACCTCAACCGAACCTGGGGAGTACCATCATCGAACAAGAATAACCAATAGAATAACAAGGCCAATTACTCTCTATAATACAATTCCCTTTAGATCACAACTTGAGACAAAATACATAGGCTTCTTTCACTTATAATTCATAACCTCAGTCGATCTATAAGTAGAATCATAGGCCTATATTCCTATTAATTTACCATAATACCATCACATGATATCATCTAATCAACAACCAACCCAATTAATGATCACCATACAACATAGGTCCAGTCACTAACCTAGGGTTTAGGATAGAGGATCAATGTTCTTCAATTAGACCAAACCATCAACAATTATCAATAAACAGTCGACATTACTTGTAATTATACTGCTACAACCCCAATAATTCATTAACAACTCAATCCATACTTAAATTCGGAATTGAATGAAACCATAAGAAAACTCAACTTTTTGTAAACATTGAAGGAACACTTTGAGGAATATGTCTCAAGGGAATATAACACAACCTTTAATGTTTCCTAAAAATTGATGAATATTCACCCTATTACACTCCCCAAACCCTAGTTCTTGCTACCTTCAATAGTGAGTTCAGGTGAGAGAGAAATAAGATAGAAGGTAGAGAGTTATTTTAAGGAGTTCTAGTGTTTAATGAGGGTTTTTTTTTAAGGGTATTTATAGAGGGGCTTGACTGAAAATAATTAGTTTCCCCTGTAATCTCACTCACTAACCCCTTAACCACCTAATTAATTAAAGGAATCATTTAAATCCATCAATTAATTCGAACCTCACCGATGAGACCCCGTTTACGGTTATTAGTTGTCAAAAGACAACCTCCCTCGTCCTGCCTCCGTCGTCTCTATCACAGAAAACTTAAAATGGTGAGGTTTTCTCCGATGTTTGATGTATGGGATGAGTGTGGCCTCAATGCTCGTTCGAGAGAACCAATAAGCCCCCCGCGTCCCGATCCATCTGAGTGGTAACAGTACCAGGTAAGCTTTCACTAATCCTTCTAGTGTGGTACGACGGTGTCCTCGACCCCCATAAGCCATTTGCGGACCGTCCCTGCCCTATTGATGCACCATGGGCAAGGCAATGCTGAATCGAACTGGCAGGGATCTCCCTCAAGGACCAGGGTATGTCCTTGGGGAGCTTACCTAGTTTTTTCAATCATAAAACAACTCAAACCCTATTAATATACCCTTCCACCCTTTCATACTTTCCGACTCCTAAAAGTTGTACACAGAAACTAAGGTACACTGATTATCCTGCTTTAAACCAATTTCCCAAAACATTTTTGACTGTTTTGGTTCTTAAACCTTCTTAAATGACCTATATGAATTAAAAATGGACTTAGAAATAGTGTTTAAGACTTTAGGACAACTATTTTAGGCTTTACCGCATGAGTTATGGATTTTCAAGGTGGTTACACATACGTAGGGGTCATGCAACACTAGAGTACCTTCATCAATAAAACCTCAACCATGTAAAATTTAGATACCCCTAATCCTATATATTTCCTTCACATATATAAAGAATCATCAATATGATGATGAACGGCTTGGAGACTCTATATACTACTTCACATCTTATGCTCAATCATCACCACATTCCATGATCATTGACATCATTCCATTATCATTAAAATATACAATGAAAAGGAATGGTAAACACTGGCAACCATAAATTGACCACACCACCAATTTCCTACAGCCAATCACTAGCAGTTCTATAGAAAATAGAGATAAGGGTCCAATTACAATACCTCCATGATTTGATAATCATGGATAATTCACATAAATTAACATTAATAAATGTTAAAACAATAGCCAAAGGTTGATTACATCTAAAAATCATACTTCAGACTTCATGGTATGAAATCACGCTCTAGCACTACGTCATAGGTCTAATAGAAAAGTACAAGGGCAGCCCCTATAAATCCACTTAACCAAGCCCTTACAACCTTAATCATCATTGATCATCATCAAAATTCATATTCAATTCAGATGAATTACATTATAACAGGCAATTCAACATCTTAGAAAATGATTCAATCAACATAGAGTACAGATCACAAACCCACATTAATAGCCAATTTGATAAATTAGGGAATGATGGGTTCTTCGTGGAATTGAATTTAAATCTTCTTAAAGATCATTTGATTAATAAATTCATATTAGAATGCTTTTGAAATCAATTTTGGCCATGAATACATGGCTAGATTGAAAATAGAATTTTTAATCATTAATTCGTTTGAAACACTTGAAGGAACTCCATAAATGAATGATAAATACGTATGAAGGTATCACCAAACTTTATTAGATGAGAAGACCATGAAAAATTGAAAAGAACAATGCAAATCATCCATTTAGCTTGAACCTAAGTTTTCGACTCCAATTGCGTGTTTGAGAGTATTTGTAATAGTAGAGACTTGGATTTTTGATTTTTAAAATTGGGGATTTTGAAGAGGAGAGCTTGAACGCTGAGTTTCCCCTCCATATTGTTGGTAATTTAGACAGTAAACATTAATTTAAAACACGCAAAAGGACTAGGATGTGGCTAACTCGTGCGCTTAGGCAACCTCTTATTTTTTTCCCCCCACATAATTTTTGAGGCAGTTGGCCGTGTGTAGGGCATCTCAACGCAATGCACTTTAAAAGACCGGCAGACGCAGGGCAGCCCACATCTGGCAGCTCTTTTTCCAACGTTCGTCGCTCCTTTGGGCGTAGGTGGCCCTCGGGAGTCCGTACCCTAACGTTCTCAACCCTTAACTTGTATATTAAGATTCGAGGGGGTCCCCGATAGTTTTTTGGACATCAATCAACACAAAAAACACAAGCAAACATACCCATGATGCACTAGCACTCTAAGACAACCTTTCTACATCTCGACGTCTTCGACGTTTGACCTTGAAACACCCTTCAAATCAATATATAACAATTTCTAACAATTTTTAATCATGTTTTAAACCGTTTAGACACATGTGAGCTCAGATACCTTTCTTCATGTTGAGGGACCTTAACGAAATTTCAGCACCGCAGCTTTGTAGGCCTACATGTTATAATTTACTATCCTGATTACTATCCTTATCTTTAGCCTCATATTAGACATCACATCAATTAGGACTTAGTTTCACCCTCGCCCATTCGAACTAGTGGTACATTAGATATTATCCACACTAAATTGTGTTGAAAATTCTTTTCTTATTAACTCCCACGTTTATACCAAAACTAGGAAGCAGTGGAATTTCTAACTTGCCACGGTTAAAAATACTTCCAAACGAAAAAAATATCAATGCGTGCAATACCTATTCCAGCATATATTTCACAAACTTTGTTGATCTTCGTAACGGCTACAAAACCTAAGTTCTGGATTTAGCTACCCATATTACAAATGGCATCTTTGGATTATGATCAAAGCATACGTAAGAATAAAATGAACCTAAAATCTCAACTAGAATAGTAACCAAAATCTTCAAGCAACTTTATAATAAACAATTGCGAAGTTAATTTCCTAAACAATTAACTATCAACAACAATAATGTCTAACCCCCTAAAACGAGGTTTACATGCCTTATATATATTTTTAATAAAATTTCCCCTAATATATAAGGAAACATAATAGAAATAGTCTCCATCGTGTCTTTGACTGACATCGACTACCCATATCTGGCACTTGGCTCTTCCTGCTCAGGAACCTTAAGTCAGACAATGGTTTGTAACTCAATCCGTTATCGACCACTCAAATTTTTAGCATGAGTACTGGAACCCCTCCTAATCATTTCAAGATTCTGTGTATGGCCCATATCATACTATGAACATATTCCCATATGGTTCCACACCGTTTTAGTTTACCCTAATTTTTAAGAGCACCCCTAAACTGGCCCATATACGATCATCATTCTAAGGTCTTTACCTTGACACTATGGCTCCGTAGTGTTTCCTCTATAAGGGGTGTCCTTTTTTGCATTTCTCGTCAATGTTATCTCACTTTCATCATCGGAATTTACATCATTCAAACGAAACGCACAAATAACCCATAAAACACACATGCTAAATGGATCGAGAATACCACATCTTATGTAAACACATCGAATTTACAATCATTCAAGTAACACTAAGAATAAAAGGACACTTGTATCGAAGAAAAGCACTTCAAACACAACAAATAATATGGATTTATATCCCCCGTCTGTCTCTTTCAGGTAAAAATCTTATCTCATGCACTTTTAGAAAGGCTACATTTTTGTGGTCCAAATAGGACAATGACCTTCCACTTTACACATAAAATAAACTTGCTTTACTATACCATGGTATCAACTCTCTAACCATATCAGCAGTGCCACTTAATTCAAATGAACACGCTCCTTTTTCAAAAAACTTGATTTTTAGTACAAGGGTTCTTAAACACTCACATCAAAGTACTTTCAATCATAATTGTTTCTCATCCATATGCTTGTACTTATTTTCACTATTTAAGACTTTCCAAACTAGATTCTATGGATCAATAAGGACTTTCTCGATTTGTAACTACGCTAAGGGTCATCTTTGGTCTGTTTGATTACTTTTAAAGTGACTTTCTTCCCTCTATATAACATTAGAAATTTTTCTATTCTCATGTTTCCATATTTTGATTTAATGCCTTTTTTTTATTATTTTCTGTTGTTACATTTCTTTGGTGATTTGTTTCAACTTGTTACTCCTTTATTTTTTCACTTTCTATTCTTTTCTCTTTTCATTATATTCTTAAACATTTTGTTCATTTAATTTTTGCACAAAAGTGTCTCATCCTCTATTTTATTTTCTTTATCCAACACTATCCTTTTGATTCACATTTCTTCATGCTTTCCGCCTTTAATATCCACCCTCAACTTTAAAAGATTTTTTGCGTGTTTAGAGTTACAATACATAATGTCGTACTAGTCCGAGAATGAGCTTATTATTTTAATTACCCACCATCAACTATGATTTTGGCGAAAGTCGATGCGCGCACATTTATCAAGATGGATTGCAACCGAACATAGATTACCGGAAAGGTGAGCTACAATTTTTGATGAGAATGGGTGTCCATTAAGGCTCAAAGCAGTTGGATCAACAAAATACATATGTCATTTGGTTGGCTTCATTTCGACTATTTAAGTGTTTTTCCCCTTTTGAAAAAGGCCTGGGTTACTTCCTATACACTAGAGAGTGGGGATTCCCTTTGTCGTACTAATCGGTATGTTGTATCGATGCACAACAACACTGGTTGAACAATTGAGTTCACTAACACCACCTTGGTAACATGTTCCGTTACAACAAAATTATTAGAATATTAGAGTTCATATAGAGATTAATTTCATAAATTCAATTTTGCTAATTATCATTTTATACTCAATCCAACAGCATTCCAACATATTATAATCTAAAGGATTTTAGCACATATCTAAATAAGTTGGACTGTGTCATTTTTAATGCTTGACCACACTATTCATCATCTTTTTTTTCTTATTTCATGCTTCTACATGAACAATACTAAATGGGTATTGTACTCTTAAATAGCACTTCAAACGCACAAAATTAACACTAATAATTATCCCTATTGTTTCACAAAAAGAACCCATGAACTATTGGACCATTAACCTAATTCTAATTTGACATAAGAAATCGACGTCAACAAATCTTGGAGGTTCACTGCCATCTCAGGGTCACCTTACAACCTTATTCTGAATATATTTAGGCACAGAATGGTTCACGTTTCCCCGCATCGCAGCACCAAAATTGCCCCCGTGAGTGCTTGTTGCGCATCACAGAGGCAACTTATACTCTAGGCAGCTCGGTAGCTTCCTTGGCTTTGTTTTGGGGCCTCTTTGGGAACCATTGAGGTTGTCCTCTGTGTGTTCGGATTCAAATTTTTGGTTAACGCTATATAGGTATTATATGCGTAGAATCCTCTATTCTTAATTTCACTCTCATACCATAGCCACAAAGTCTCCCACTCCAAAACCAATTACACACTAGTTCAACTTAGAGACTGCTTACGCATTCTTGGACTCTTTGACATTTGAAATCCAAAAACTTTTCAAATTAATAATTCCTTGAAACATTAAATTGGAAATTTTAAGACTCTTTTAACTCATGACAAACATATTAGAAGCTACATAACCTACCTTATTTTGGATCATTACAAGATCCCCACTTGGGAACCAATCTCTCATCCGACTGACACATTCTTAAACATAGCTTAAAGGACCAATTCTAGACTAGAAACCCATAGTATATTTCATTATACCTAAATTCACATACAAAAATAAGGAAACAATTGAATTCTCAGCTAGACCTTCTACACATAACCATATAGCGACCTAACGAAAAGGTCTCCTTTATCCCCAAGTTGGACCTGAAGCTTCACATGTTCTTTAACATCATATTATCATTATTAAGATCCGAAAAAAGCATATCATAGTAAATAAGAAAGTGTAGATTTTAAAAAAATCATTAAGAACCACATACCGGAGAGGGACTTAAGTGATCATTCCTTGATCACCTATGGATTGACCATGAATGAACCTATTCTCTTTGGAGGTCCATCTTTCATTTGATTAGTAGAAACTTTCTGGCTTCTCTCAAATTAGGACTTTCCTTAGGGCAATAGTTTCATCATGTGACAACCTGTCACAAAACGTAGAAGCCATAGCCACGACCAAGTACCTCGTCCGTGTTTCTTATCACCCCTAGGTAAATTATGTTTGGGAATAACTAATTACTTTTTCTATACCAGTAGTACAAGAGCAAGCCATGTTCCGAAGCTTTTTAATCAATTCTGAGAACTTTCATTTCATCAGCCCTTCCTTTCCAGCGCTACTTTCTCTTTGTCTCCTTCTTAATGATAGGATTTCTATATTTCTTTTGGAAAACCACATTAGTCTGGAGATTTACTATCACTATAAGAATTTCATATGAACACTACTCTTCTACTAGTTAGAACACCCCGTCATGAACCTATTAATCTAGCTGTATTGTTTCTACAAAGCTTGCTCATCTCAACAATTGAGTGAACTTCAAAGCAGACTTCTTAAGTACTCACTTGACTTGCTGAATGTTTATGAATTCCTCACTTAGCCCTTTTAATTCCATGAAGAACCTATAAGGAAGCTGACTTAACGTCTCCATTGTCTATGGCACTTTACTTTGCCACCTAAAATATTTCAATTTCCTCATAACCAACATGAGTCTACACACTCTTCAAATGGAAAGCGTCTAGCTTTGCTTTTAACCCTACCAGTCATCCAAATCGCAAAAGTCTTCTAACCTCATCTACAACCCATTTGTAACCTCCCTCGTCAACCTTAGAGACACTAATTCTGGAATGTTTCACCTTAATAACTCGCTAATTGTAAAATCACACATTCCCCTTATATGGTTTACTCCACACCGTCCTATGGAAGTACTTATTCCCTTGTGAGGAAACTTTTGATTCGTCAATTCCGTGCTCTTCTCCTCCTCGGCATTAGCCCAAGTGCTATCCATACCTAGAAAATTCATAGGAAATATTAGGAAATGTTTTACATCAAGCAAAACTCTATGCAATCGACATGAAGAATGAAGGAGTAAACTTCCTAAGGCAAGGGGTGGTGCAGTGGAATGGGGGGTGGGGGGGGAGGGGGGGTGAGGGTCCCTTCTCGTCCTCCTCATAGATTTGTCGCGCCGTCAAACAATGAATAGACTCTTACTAATGTTGTATTGATACCTCCTAGGACCGATTTCATCTCTTTTAGGGCTCTGATAGTAACTTGACCTGTCAAGGTCTTTTACAAGCCCATAGACATCATCATTGCATATAATATATATATATATATTATATATATATATATTATGTATATATATATTTATATATATCTATAATATTATGATATCTATTAAGTATAACTATACACCGAAAGTAGTGCGGAATTAAAACTTTTTTTTGAAACATAATACAAAATAATTTCATAAAAATTAACCATATGTCTCAATACCATCTATGAAATCAGATTACAATAATTTTCGATTCACACCCATAAAAAACCTAAACATTAAAAGACATCAAGACCTTAGGGTGGTTGTGTCCTCGGATGCTATGAGTACTCACTACTCTTTCGCTTCATAAGCCGTGGAAAATGTACCCTTGAAAGCAATCATATCCTCAAGGCCATACATTATATTGAGTGTAGAAAATCAGTGTTATTCGTACAAAATTTACCAAGTATGGGAACTGTCCTACAACTAAGAGATATCAATCTGGTTTGGCAATGATCTACAGCAATATAATAGATAAAAGTATAACATACATGAATCTCAAAAGCATTAATAAAGCATTATAAAAGCATAATAGAAGTTCATACTTAACTCATGGTCGCTTCTTACCTACCACCACTCAACTACTTTCAACAGCCACCTCAAATTATACTTGTGTCAAGGCTTTAGGAGATCCCATACTACTACGAAAGCGAAATGTCTCTCTTTTGTCCTTTCTAATACTAATCCCCGTTAATAATTACGACTAAGTTCAATCATAATATATCAACATTTCCATATGATACCTCAAATTCACCTTGTGCAATCTGTGAAACATTCTATTCTACGTCACACACAAAAGCATGTCTAGAAGTCACCCTAATACCTTTAATTTTAGTTTAAATTCTCTAGTATACCTAATCATATTGAAAAGGAACTATCATCATAAGTCATCATGTCATGGACACAACCATACCACTGACCTAACTAAACATACATACCTAAGGGTCTTATCATAGGTCTTCAAGTCATACTTTTGTCAATGTATGAAGCATCCCATACTATGATTGACTGAGCTTGGTCATATTGAGGACCTTTCTCCTTAAGGATGAGCTAATATTGAACACCCGGACTAGCAATATCCTCTTCAACTCTTCTAAGCTGCTATCCTTATAGTAATCATATCCAATAACAACAATACAAGGGTTAGAAGAAAAGAAACTAGGCTTCAAGACTCTCCGAGGCACGACTTAAAGATATCAAAGAGGTGAGAATTTCCTAAGTATTACATATCCTTTCATTCATAAGAGTGTAGCGCTCACACTCATGAACAAGACTCCTATGTAAATATGTTTTATGAGGTATCCTCCTATGATTACTATCCCTCCGTCCTATAACAAGTTTGTAACGAACGGGGAGTATCCCCTTGATGTAACTGGTGTCTTCATCCTGAAAGAGGCCTTAGACTTGACATTAGCATACATTATGACATATCATAAATCGAGGAAATGTTGAAACTTTAAAACTTTTATGTAGTGAAGTATACTTAGACTTATCGTTTATCATATATGTAATTTACATAGACTCCTCATTTGTGAATGTACATAGGCTTATCATTTATGCAATATAGACAATTGATAAGATAGTCTAATATTTTTCCATAATATATAAGCCATCTATCATATTATAAGACTATATCACAAGAATAGAACAAGTATATGCATAATGCAGGTTGTTACAATCGAAAAATACTCAATATAGAAATACACATTGTAAAACAAGATATAAACAATTCTACAATAATCAATGCATAATTTAATAGTCCATAAAACGTTATAAATGAAACCAACCTTATTACATCATAATCAATATACCCACTTTATAGCCAAAATTAGTAATTCAAAAAATAAATGGGTCGAAGAAATTGTTTATTATAAAACCATTAATTAATATTAATCAATTTATAAAACATCAATAAAAACATTTTTATGCAAGAATCTATGCTTAGAATTTGAAATAGGATTTTAGTGTTTGAAAGATCATTTAAAAGCCTTTGGATTTGGAACCTTTAATGAGAGACAAAAATCAAGGATGAAATCACCATCCCTTATTAGTAGAAATCATACGAAACCTAGGTTGATAACTTTGAGAATTTTTCCTTCTCCTTTGGAGCATAAAGGTTCATAATTGGAATATTTAATTAGAATGAGATTTATTTTGGAGAAATGAGAGATTAAAATTTATGGATTCATATTAACTACAAAAAAACAATAATGTCTAACCCCCAAAAATGATATTTACATGCCCTATAAATAGAAAAGCAAGTACGAACTAAAAAGGAAACAAAAAAAGGAAAAATGTTATGAGATGCGTCATTGATATATGACATTGACTATCCTGAAATACGTACTGTAAGACAGGCAAAGGTTCATAATTCTATACCGTCATCCTACACATAATTTTTTCAGCATCAGGTACCGGAACCCCTTCTCTAATCATTTCGACAGAGCTGTAGTACGGAGTGTAGATCACTCTATGGTCAATAAGTTACCATCCTTGTTTTATAGTTAGTTAGGAATCCTCCCCATTAACGATCATCATCTACGAGGCTTAACTCGACCTACGGTCCATGGGTTGCCTCCATATGTACTCTAGTATGCACTTCTCTCAACCATGTCCCACTTTTCTTTATCTGAACTTATTTTCTGCAAATACACAAAACATATAAAAACCAATGCAAAATAACTTTAAAAACACAAAATTCTTCAGTGAAATGTATAAAAAGAATCCGTAAACTCATGGTACATAATGTTGCAACCTATCATTTTCTTTGAAACTCACAGATCATTTTTTTTTCACCATGTCCTTAAATTTATCATACCTAGGAATTTCCACAAAATATTCTACTAAAGACACATTGATTGAATTTTTCTTCAACAAAGTGACTAACTTGCGGTATTTTCCTTCTTCTCTCTTTGACCAACCTTTGACGGAAGAGGGGTGGAGGTCTTGGTATGGGGACAACCATCTGAGTTACCACAAGAGATTTATCTATGTCATTCTCTAATACTCCACTAGTCTCAACCACACTATAATCATTACTAGTCTGAATCTCCTTCCAGACTGCATCGGTTGATTAATGGTGTTCTTACCCCTACGAGTAATGACTGCAATACAATGTCAATCATTCTTTGGATTCTGGTTGGATATTAGTTCTTATCAAAGTGCTAGGTTGGCATGGTTTTATTGTGGTAGATAACTGCATCATTTTTTTAACAAGGTATTTTATTTACACTGCATGGGCATCAAGATTTTGACCGATGCGAGAAAAGTCATTATGCATCTCCTTAATATTCTCAATAGTCACATTAAACCTTTTAATCATCTTCTGCATCATATCCTCAATAAATTATTTATGACCTACAGCTTCCCTTGTACCAAATTCCTGATATTGTGGAGGAACATAAGGTCCAACAGGATTATTTCTGTTGACATAGTTGTTTCGGTTGTAGTTGTTGTCGCGACTATAACACCCATCCTTTACATATTGACGCTTTTGGTTGTAATTTCCATGGTGCTGACATTGATTTTCTTTACCTTGGAACAAATTATCAATGTTTGAACCTTGGGCTTTTTATTAGAAATGCCCCGTCGGATGATTAACTGCATACACATCCTCTTCATAATAATACTCAACTAGTGGTGGAGTTTTTGTAAAATAGGTCATAAAATTTACCTTCACGGCACCTCTAATCAAATGCCTCAATACAAACCCCACTTCCGTAATCATATGCACCATAGACTAACAAATAGAAAATGTGTATTGGTTAGTTGTGAGTGCGACTACAAAGGTGTTTCTCCCAAAATCCGCTTTTCAACAGCTCGAAGCTTTGTTGTTCCAAAATATCATCTATAGTTTCTACCCAATATAATCAAAAATAAATTTATCATACGAACCCCCATCAATATTATCAAGAAATTCCTTACTGTTGTCATCCCTCCCTCAGTATAAATATTCTTTAACCGACTCATCATCAATGTAGTGATTCAAATATTTCTATAGAAAGCGCAAAACCGGTCCCAAAAACTACTAACAAACTCTCAATGAGTTCGCTATGGTGAGCGTCCTTCCTTCCACAGGATTTCATTTACTTTTCAACTTCGTCAAGAATTCTCTCGACCTTCATTTTTATCTTTCAGAGGTTTCATAGATAGACAATAGAGTTTCAGAAGTCTGTTCATTTATTTTTTTAATTCTTTGAATAATGTATTTTAATTGAAATATTTTCATTTGAGTTAAATATTTCTATTATATTTTAATGAATTTTAGTCAGTTTTTAATCTTTTTATTTTTGAGTTAGTCTTCGTCTTGTATTAGGGCAGGATGAGGGTTTACTTAGGGGCCAACAATGGTTCTGAAGTATCGTCCAGGTTCATGGTTTAAGATCGGGTAGTGAAAAATTAGGTATGAGATCACAAGTTTAACTGTCTTAGGGTTTCTATGATGATATGTAAACTATAATCTTATTTATGGTTGTGAGTGACCTACTTCTACAAATGAGGGACTATAGACATTTAAAAAATGTTTCCTTGTTTTATACTTTTAATCGATCCATAGAGATATGCCATAGAGATTTATTCATACTCGTGAGTATCTAAGATCCATTTGACAACCCCAATACAAGAGGTGGTTAAATAGAAAAGTAAATCCATTATCAGTAAGTTTCTCTTACCAAGAGTCTAGAGAAAGTTATGAGACTCTACAGGGGCTTGAGAGAAGACTAGGAGTGTGTTATGTGTTGATTTTCAGAAGGAATGCATTTATATTATGTGAATTATTTGTTTGAGGTAAAAGTTAGTTATACACTTCCATAAGCCTTGTGTAAGCTTTATTCCATGTGAGGAAGCATGTTTAGAGCTTCGGTAGTAATTTCACCAAAATAGGTAGCCTAAGCTATGAGTTCATGAGTAGTCATAGTAACAGAATTTAGAAGAAAGTATGTTGAGGTTTTGCAATCTTATCAAGGGGGATAGTGATGTGGCAGGTTATGTTTCTATAGTCATGCACCTATAAGGATATTAATGAAGAGTTTTACATTTTGGGTTGACTAATAAATTTGATGTTTTGAAGATTTCATCGTAGTAGGTAAAGTATCTTTTAGCTAGAAAGGATTTGTGATACAGTGTCATTGTATAGGTAATGACCAACTGTGAGTGTTGAATAAAAGCGAAAAAGTATTCATAAGGTGATTGATCTAAGATAGGTATATTGTTTGTTTGATAGGGTCATAATTTTAGAAGGTTATTGAACTGATCAAGTAATGAGGTAGAATATGGTAGACGAGAAATTTTTTTATATTCGGGTTTGGTAAAGAACGTTAATATTGATTTGAGATGAGATTCATAATTAAAATAATTGAAACCTGAGGGTGAGGAATTGTGGTCATCATCTGAAATAGAATGAGTCGTACAAGTGAGAGACAGTAACATTTAGATAAGGGTAGTAAAGTGTGATTATGTCATTATGAAACAAGAAGCATTAATAGGAGTACTGATAGAGTATATAATTAGAGAGGCTAATATAAAAACCTTATAAAGAGGTCTTAGTATCTGCCTGTTGAGAGTTTGTTATTCGTGAGGTAAACTTCTCCATAGTGTTAGAAAAAAGAGAGAATGAAGACCAGTTATATAGAATGGAATTGGTCCGTAGCATTCAACTACCATCATAACACCTAAGGGGAAGATGATGAGATAAGAAGTAAAGTCAAGTATTTGAGAGTAAGATAGTAATGAGTTTCAAAGAATGTAAGAGATATCCATTTCGAGGTCCTATTATGAATGGAGTGATGTTAGAAAGAAAAGGTTGATGTTCTTATGATGATAGTAATCGTATGATAATTCCATATACAGTGATAAATGTTGACAATTATAAGGATGAGGTTTTACAAAGAGAAATAGTTAAATAAGAGCCTTTAGTTGATTCTCAATGAGTTAGTTAGTAGGATTCTATGGAGTTGTTAGAGTACTAAGATTGAATGTGGTGTTTTTAAACATTGGGTGGTTGTTGATATGTCCCCAATGTTGTGATAATAAGTAATAGTTTGGGATATGATTCCTTGTAGAAAGTTATAGAACCCGAATCGAAGGATTTGGGTTAAGCTTGAATATAGAGAAAGCATACCATTAGACTAAGACCTTAATAAGAGTAACCCCGTTACATACCCCTTATAACCATCATTCGGGACGAATGATCCCAAGGGGAAAATATGGTAATACCCCAGAAATTTATTCCAAACTAAGACTCCAACCATCCTTTGCTGCATATAGGATTTTACCAAGGACATTATAGTTTATTGAGTTTTAGGTTTAGTAGATGTATCACCTTGAGTTCCAAGAAGAACTAAAAAAAGTTTATTCCTATGTTCTTTTATGCTTTAGGTAAAATTGAAACGATAGTAAATTTCATTACAGGATGCGTTCTGTAGGATAAAACATACTCAATGAATGTTCTTGAAATTAACGCCGCCAGTTTTTCTATGTTTCATGTTTTGATGAGTGAGATATGCCCTTTGAAGTCAGGTTGTCTAGATAAGCAAAGTTACCCAAAAAGAGGAAGGGGTATTTTGGTGTTTTCCTTATTCAATCACATTAAATTTATTTTTGGTAATGTGTTTCGTTATAATAATATTATGTTTTGTTTAATAATTCTTTTATACTCCTACGAATTTAATTGAGAGTTCAAGAAGAAAAAAGAAGAGAAGTAAGTGAAAACAGGAGACGATCAAGCGTTCTTTGAGATTTTCGCGTGTGGTTGCTTATTTTACGATGTGTTTCATAACTGAGAGGTATGTAACTATCCATAGTGTTGGGGTTTTTCACCCACATGACAATCATATTATTTTAACATCAATTTCTTTCTCAAAGTTGAAAGAGTAGACTTCTTGATGAGTTCTTCATAAGTGTTATTGAATGTCATTCTAAATCTTGTTTAGTTGTAGTTTTGATGATTTATTGAGATTAAAGTGAGTGTTTTGACGAATATATTAAATAATTTAGAGTGTAGTTATGTTAATTAATCGAATCCAAGTGACTAGGGAAGAAATTGTTCGATTCAAGGCAAGTTAGAGTGATAGAATGAGCAATGAAATAAGTTTGGTTTTCTGGGTTGGGGCTTTACGTCTTGCAAGATAGAGTGCCCCATATTATACTCCGAAGTTTAGTGGCTGGTCCCACGAAACTCATATCATTTGGGTCACCAACCCCGTCCACTTTGTAATTGGTTGCTCATTTGCGTTGTTTAAAATAGGACTGATCATGACGCAAGGGTAACCCCTAGACATAAAATGACATACTTGAATCAAAAGTGGTCAAATACAAGTCCTTTTAGAATAATAATAAACATAAGGAAATATAAATGATGCAGCATTAAACATTTTTGCATTCAAATATTTTCAAAAAATAAAAAGAAGTCTACATATTTTTCCATAGGCCATTTAATTCTATCAAGCCAATAGGGTCAGCACCCTTTACAAATAAGTCATAACATTACAACAATAGAAAAGAAACAACCAGTGAATAAAATCTTGTCCTTCAACCATAAGGACTCACCAAGGACTAGAGAGAACTAATCAAAGACTTTAACCAAAGAGATGAAACTTCAACCACTCAAACATGCACTTTGTGAAATGTGTAGAAAATATGGGTTAGCCCAAATATGTACTAAATATGGAAACCATGAATAAAAATCCTTAAAACATTCTTATAAAGGACATTAAGTACAAACAATTCAAATATAAAATTTAAAAGCAGTCATGAACATTTTTGAAGAAACTAATTCAAACCATATAATAAGAAACCCAAACCTATACTAGTGAAATTGAAAGGCATGATCCATAACCTTAAAAAATTATATGTACTACTTTTAGTTAACAAACATCATCCATATCTTACGTTGACCTCATAATTATCCAACATTAATAGACAAGGAAATATTCATATTCATAACTTGTAGCAAGTAGTGTCATCCTTAAAAACAATGTATATCATACATGAATACTTCATAAGTCTTCATAGCATAAAATAATTTTACCCCAATCAATCTTGAAGTCTAACAATGCAATGCACAAATGAAGTATAAAGAGATTTCTACTCAATACTCGGACTTTCAAATGTAAAATGTTTACATCTCATAATATACCTTAAATAAAGAAGACAAACTATCTAACACAAAAGCTTCAATCTCATTTTCATATCCAGTCAGTTCTATGCATAATTCCCTTAAAAATTGATTTAAGTCTTGAGTTGACTTCATGTTCATTAGAGAATGTATTAAGTACTCATACATCCATTGGATCATAATAGCTCATAGATTCATAAGGTGAGAATGTTTATTCAACCTTAGAATCATCCACATATGAGTAAATCTTTAACATCCTATGCATCCCTGAATAAGTAAGGCCCGTGATTCAACAAACCCATAACGTGTTCATGAGAATAGTCTTTCATTCAATAAAAAAATCTTATCATAGTCATATACATTTCAAACATTGTCATGTGTAAGGGTAGGGGAGAGTAGTTTTACAACAATACCATAATCACACAATCATCATAAGATCTTCACTTTCTAAGTGAATCATGGGCTCACACATAATTCTAATAAAGATGTGAAACCTTCATACTTTTGCCCTTCAAGAGACATGAATCACCATAATTATAAACATATAGAATTACTAAATTATATGAGTGCGATTTTATGATTCAATAACTAATTCAGCATAAGCATAATAACTTGACAAACTTCTAATATCAACAATAAATGGCAGCAATCATAGATTATTCAATATGATGTCCACAGGAAATTACCATATTTATGTTTTTAAACATTTTTCATTTGGCTTTAGGTTACATACCCATTTTCTAGAGGATTTACATTATCTACTCTAGGGAAAATCATTTTCAAATGATATTCAAGGCTACCTTAGGAAAGAAATATACAAGACTACATCCCATCAAGCTATTGAGCATCAAGAGTATGCATTACCCAAAGGAGCAAAACCTCAATTTTATCTCAGACTTGTAAAACCTCTAAAACAACATAGTTGAATTAGAGGACTAAACTTGTGTGTCAAGTATTTGCAATTTACCAAAATGGTTTATATAGTATTTTGAGGCATTTTTAGTTTTTTAGATTTTTGGAGGTCAAACCTCAAACAAGCCCAAGATGTTTTGAATTTGACATTGAGACGTGCTTGTGTGTTCTAGTTGCCTTGCATGTTTATGTGTTATTTGGAGTTCAAAGAAATTTGAGATTTTAGGGTTGAAACTCTAGGCATGACTGACCAATTAGCTCTTAGGGTTCCTGTGAGGAGACACCAACCTGACCAAGCACGCTTTGACAAGGGGTATAGTGGTTAAGTAGAAAATACACATAGAGGGTAATACTCACCATGCGTGGACTTTGTTTTAAAAAGTGAAAAATTTTGTCAGCGTCGCATGGAAACAACGTTAAACTCTACTTATTGGAATTTTTTAAAAAAAATCTTTTGGAATAATAACTGCGTCGCCGACCGTTTCTATGAAAATTATAAAGTTTAAGGTAAGTTTGGATGGTTTAAAAAGATCTATAATTGCAGGGAATATTTGGGTATTTGGCGAATATTTAAGGTTGTTAGTACGAATTATTTAACCCAATGAATATTCAAATGAAAACACTCAAGTCCAAAAATAGAACCTCGTCATCCATTTCTTCATAACTCCCATTGATGAAGCTTTTGTGAAACTCATGGAAGAAGATGTATGTTTCATGTTGTTCCTCCATCCATCAATTTGCAAGGTTTTTCTTTAAAAGTAAGATATGCTGTTTCGTACTAAATTGTCCTCGCTCATGGAGTCAATTTCAATGATATTGCAAAGATGATCAAAAGATAAGTTTCAATTTAATATCTTGTGTGGGTTTTGCAAAAAAACCGCTATTCAATGAAGAATATGATTGAATTGATGTTAATTGATGATATTCGGAACAAAAGTTCCTTCTACCCATGGGAAAAATCATGATGTCCTTATTTTGACTATATCGTGGATGATTTGATCATGTATAAATTGTATTGATTTTTTATGTAGATTGTATTAGCTCTAGAGATATGTAGAATTATGTAGAATTGTGTATAGGTTGTGTTGAATTGATGATTTTCCATATAGAGGTTCGTTGGATAAGAGCCTTTTTAAACTTGAATTTGTGGATTTTCTAAGGATTGGAGGGGGTGGTGATGATGGAGTGGTTGGATGTTGACCATAAATTTTCAGATTGTTGTAGTGTAGGATTAAATTGTGGTGGGGGGGGGGGGTTGATTGTAAATTGGTTAGCTTATGGTGGCGGTTTTATGTGTATAAGTGGTGAAGAATGTGTTGTGGCCTTACTGTATGGAATCTGATGTGAAGGGCATGTTATAATTTGATATGTGATCATTGGCGGGGTGCATATGACTTCTACTTGATAAAGGTAGTATGTGAAATATGATGCTTGACTAACAATGGCTAAAGTACCTTGTTATGTGGTGTATGTATGATTTGAAAATATAACCTTAAAAAATGTTCAATGAGGGTATTTATTGTGGAACTTCGACCTAAATAACTGTTATGAATGCTTCAAGTTGAAGGTCATATGGTATCGTCTGTCTTTAATGAGGGAATTGAAGGGGGATAGGTGGAACAGGATGGATTTAAAAAATTCATCATAAGCCAAATTCGTGAAACTACCAATTAGCATGTGTGGGCAGGCCTAGTGGCCCCTTGGTAAGGTTTATTATGATTTGTTGTGAGTTCTAATGGTGCCTCTTCATATGCCAATAAGTTCAATACTCGATGTGAACAAGGATAGAACGATAGCGTATTTTGTGGAGTGACTCTACCATGATGAGATAGAGTGCAAAGAAAAACCTGATGTTCTTTAAACATGTACGTCCATGGGATGGTTCTAGTTTCTACCCTTGAAGTAGAACACCCTCCATATTGGTAGGGTTGACTCCGGATGCCTATGCCTAGCTAGTAGGTCTATGGCAGTTATTGTCTATTCTCCATCTGTGGGATAAATTGTCTCTGATCGGAAGTTATATACTCTATCTATGGGGCTTACCACACAAGTACTTAAAGAACATACGGAAAGCTTTGGAATATTATGTTCGAGCCTAGACGAACCCATTCGTACCACAAAAACTTATAATAATATGGTCGTGATCTGTAATTATGTGGTGACTATCTCCACTATAGAAAGAAAAAAGAAAAATCCATAAAGAAAACTACCAGAACAAATAGGCTTTACATACGCATCGTTTAAAACAACGATTTCTAAGCTGTGAAGGCAGCAAAAGAAAGGAAGTTCAGTAGAAGTCAAAAAAGGGAAACATAAAAATGCCCTAGCAACTTTTCTATGGATATAAGTGTAATTGAACGCGATAGAAAAAGCCCGGAAGAATCAATTAGCAAGGTTTTGGGCCGAGCACTAATAATGCTAGTGAATCATTAGGGAGATAAAAATTAGGAAATTAAATTAGTCATAGGTCGATCCACTAAAGTCTGAAGCAGCGGTTTTAGGATCAAATGCCAAAGATAGTAAGTCTTTTTCTTTGTTATGAAAGAAAGTCTTTTTAAAAGATTCTATATAATTATCGATGAAGCGAGATAGTTAGCCTTTAGAAAATTCAAAACACTAGTGAAATGCCAATGATTTTATTCTCGGATGGTGAGGAAAAAAAACATAAAACTAAATAAACGGTTATTCATCCAATTTCAGTTTGAATTGATGAAACTCCTGTAATTAACCATTTTTTCCTTTTGGTTCACTAACAACGTAGGATAGATCCATGAAAAAGTGATTAGATTTTATCAGATAATGGTTAATCAAAATAGGACACCAAAAAGAATTGACTGTGAGCAGTTTATGCGGTAATAAATTCTCAAGTACGTTCAAGGGAAGGAATTGAACTCCTATCGGTCCGAGGATAAACCGGCCCACTTTACCGGGAGTTCTGAAATTGCAGAATTTTTGTTCAATCAAGCCGCTGAGTATGGACACACGTATAGTTATACTCCTGGTAAGTATATTGAAATGAATAATGGTTGAAGTCACGAGCCGTTTCGAATAAAGAGGACCCCGTTTATTATTATCTTTTATTTGAATCTTAGGCTTTATTTTATATATTCGAATTTAGAGTTGTTATCATAATTGTTGGTTTGACCCAGATATCAGTTCACGAAAAAATGGATTATTCCTTTCTTTTAGAAACCCAATCACATAATTTCATTTATATCCCCTAAGCCTTCGATTTCATTAGCTTGTTTTGTAGGATAAAAAGGTACACATTATTAGAGGACAAATAGACCCATCTTTTTATTAAGTAAAAACAGATTATTATTTAATATAATAAAAATAAACATTCGAATCACTAAATCTTTATATACCGGGGTACGTCTCTAGAATGTCTAATGTCTACTGCGTTGATTTTGATAGAAAAATAGATTAGAGTTATTAAAATCTTCTAGGTAAAAACATTAAAGGCTCCATTTATAACTTCTATGAATATACACTAGGTTTCACAAAACAAAAAGTCATTTTTGGATCAATACAAAGCGCCGAAAAGTTTTTTAAAAGGTTAATAGGTCAGTTGAGCGCTTAAGTCTATGTCATAATAGATCCGAACACTTTCCCGTATTGACTTCCAGATTCATAATTGCTCTAGTAAATAACTGAAAGAACTAGATAGGAGATACAAAAAATAGAAGACAACAAAACTTATTATAGAAATACTAATCATTTGATCTTGGCGGCTTCTTTGTCTGTGTTGTCGGAAAAGAGGAGGGATCAATGATTATTGTTCGTGGGAAACCATAAGTTGAAAATTTTGGTAGATAGGAATCCCGTAAAAAAACTTCTTTTTAGGAAATGGGCAAAAGACAGGGTTATTTCGCAAGAACAATATATAAGGGCCAAGATACTACCACTTGGATCTGGAACCTAATGTTTGATGCTCACGATTGTGATATCCATACAAGTGAGGGGAGGAGATCTCTTCAAAAAGTATTTAGTGCACTTTTGGTAAAATTCTCATCATCTTTCTTTGCTGGCGGCATGTATTTCCACGGGTGTCGTTGTGCTAATATGAAGAGTGGCTAAATTGATACAACTCAATTGGGCCTAGTGCCCAGGTGTTTGGCCAATAGTAATAGGCCAAGAAATATTAAATGGTGACGTAGGCGGGGGTTTTCGAGGAATACAAATAACTTGTTCTTTTTAACCTTTGGGCGAGCATCTGGAATAACTAGTGGAATTAAAACCTCTATTGTAAAACAATTGGGGGCATTGGTATTTTCGTGTTAATGCTTCTCGTGGTTGGTTTCAATACATAAAGCGGCGCCATTAATGCTTGGTTTCAGATATGGAATAAGGCTGAATCACCATTGGTGGGGCTACTAGGAATTGGTCTCTCTATGGGGCGGGGATGAAGTACATGTCGCTTTACCGATTAACCAAATTTCTTAAATGTTGGAGTAGATCCTAAAGAGATACCTTTCCTTATGAATTTATTTGAAATTGAGATCTTTTGCGAAAAACTTTAGCCAAGTTTTGCCGAGGGGGAGCAAACCCCGTTTTTCAACTTGGAAATTGGTCAAAATATGCAGACTTATTACTTTTCGTGGAGGATTAGATTCCAGTAACTGGGGGTGTGGCTGACTGATATTCCCATTACCATTTTAGCTATTGAAATTCTTTGCTCATAGCGGGTCACAGTATAGGAAAAATGTGGTATTGTAAGACTAAAAGATATATAGGAAGCCCAATAACGTCCATTACAAGTGAGGGCCATAAAGGCCTATAGAAATTCCTAACAACGTCATGGCTCGTTCATCCCTCAATTATCTCTTAACTTAGCATGTTTAGGCTATTTAACAATTGTTGTAACTAATCAGAGGTATTCTGCCCCTTATCAGTATCTAGTGACTGACTATGGTACACAACTATCATTGTTCACCATCACATGTGGATTGGTGGAATTCTCAATAGTTGGTTTGTGCTGCAGCGTTATCAACCATTTTATGAGTTAAGAGAGTATGATCTAAGCTATCGTACAAATATAGCTAGATCGTGTCCGTAGGCATTGTTATGCTCATCAATCCCATCCAATGGGCAGGATATTTCTAGGCTCCATAGTTTTTGTTGGTATATTGATAATGATTAACATGAACTCTTTAGGGCGTCCCCCAGATATGTTTTCAGATACCGCTTTACAATTACAACCCATTTTTGCTCAATGGGTACAAACAACCCATGTGCTTTCACACTTGTTGCAACGGCTTCTGTGATTGCTACATCAAGCACAATGTTACCTTGGGGGTGGTGATTAGGGCAGTGGGTGGCAAGGTGGCTTGTTTACCTATTCCATTAGGAAGCCGCTAATTTATGGTACTTCACCTTGGGATTTAAAGATTATGTGACGGTTATTGATCCTGAAAGGTTGCTATTTGCTCCCGATTATAGTTGGATCACGGATAGTATTAAAGCAAATCTGCTTTTCATTTTCCATTTCATGTTACTTGAAGGGAGGGTGGTACTGTCATTTCTGCCTGGGATAACGTCTTTATTAGGACGATTCTTGCTGTACAATTCAATTTCAGTAGTATATAAAATCATTTCAGTTGGAAAAATGCATAAGATTGTTTGGGGGCCGTGTAAGTGTCAAGGGAAGTAGTAATCATATCACCAGGGAGGGGGGGGGGGGGGGGAAAAGTTGCGCAGAGTCTATTATATTAATGGTTGTCTCGCGATCTTATGGGATAGGAACCCAGGAATTCAGGTCTTAAAGTTTTTTCATTACTGCTTGGCCGTTTTTTCCTAGTGCTCATTTTGTTTGGTATTTGAGTTAATGTTTCTATTAGCGGAATTGAGGTTATTGAAAGAACTATTATCCATCGTTTAGGTCATTCTAAATTCAAAAGTTGATTTGCTACTTCATCCAAGAGCCTGGAGCATTTCTACAAGGATGTGCGTTTTGTAGGATGTAAAAACCAGTATCTTCTGGGGGGATAGTCACAACATGTGCATTTTTCTTAGAAAAAATTATTGCAGTAGGATTATAGCTAGAAGGATTTCATATGTTATATAGTACATGTATATATGGCATATATATATATATATATATTATATAATAGATATATACTAGATATATATATTATATATATATATTATATATATTATATATATAGATAAGATATTATGATATATATACATTTAAGATATTAAATAGTCATAAAACTGATGTCTCATTCTCATAAACCTCGAATGAGAAAATATCGCCATAGCCCATAAATTAATCCAATTAAGATCCAGATATACGATATACAATCTTGGGGCTCAAATAAAAAGGAAAGAAGATTAGAATCTTAAAAATTAAAATAAGTTTATAGTAGAGTGATAATGGCATTGCTCTCGGAAAGTGAGGACCTACAAAACATGGATGAATGGAATTTCCAAGTCTCACTTCAACATGTCTCAAAAGACCTTTCAATAAACCGAAAACCTTAAATGTTGGGGGGACAGGAAGAAAGTGGGGTTAGTACCCATTGTACTAAGTATTAGACAAATATTAACACATATCATAACTCTGATAAAAGGGGGAAATTTCACTAAAGCATTGCAATTTACTTCGAAAGCCCTCATGAACATCAAGGAAGACCAAAACTACATCAAATAGTTATATTCCTTAAGTCAAGAGATGTATATTTAACCAAGACCAATAATACTAAGTCTAGTCAAGCAAACATGTATATACATATTTATTTTGAACCACCATAGTCAAAGACAACCTATAATCAAAAACTACAACATCAACAAGCATGATTACGATTTACTCAATCAAGTGCACTCAACAAGAATCATGACAGTTATCCAACTTCACATAGCATATCAATAACAGTAGATCTAATTTCATACTTTAGCCACTATTGACTAAACATACATTCATCGTTTTTAAACCATTATTATATAATTATTAATCAAGGTGCAGATATAATATATTTCATGTAAAATTATTACCATCCATCCTCCTAAGAATTCCCTAATATAACTAGTGCAATGGTAAGGTAGAGTCCACACCCCTATAAAGACTAAGCTAAACCTTTAGGTCATCCTCGTTAGATTTCAATCCTTTATTTCATTTTAACTTTTTGACATCTTCCTTAACCAACAAAGAACACATGAGCAAAGTTGAAATCGGTGTGTGAAACCTTATTCCGGAGGAAGGCGGAATACTTTCTATGTTAGTACCGAAACTTGAAAACATAGAAATTAAGTGGATCGCTTAGCCAGTAGTCATATGGGGGGACAGTAAAGAGCTCTGATATATAGGTTGTAACTCTTCTACAGGGCATTGTAGTCTCCCCACTATCAAGAGTAAAGAGTGATCCTACCTTCACTATGTGGGAAGGGACCACTCCTCATTCTACTTCACTCGGCGCTAAACTAGGTCCCTTTTAAATATCGTTAATAAATTTATTAATCCATATTGTTAATGAGGTATTAGGTCTATACTTGTATAATAATCATCAATACAGTTCATAATATGAATGATAACACTCTTTCATGACACACCTCAAATTTGATATTAGCAGATTACCATCATTTATTCTAGTACGGCAAATAGGTACTTCATCACCAACTTATATCAATTTACAAATTCATAAGCATAATCACACAATCACATATCAAGGGACATTTTAATTCAACATCATACCCACCATATCAATATAAATAAGGTTCTATTGCAATATAACATCATACATAAGCACAAAGTAAACCATAATCGAGTAAAAGGAATAGGGAGATTCACAAGGACTTACCTTCAATTTCTTCACCATGCCCAGCATGAAGGTCTACAAAACAACCCTCAATCAACACAAACAATGGATATAATATAATCTCCACAACATAAAAAAACATAATAACAGCGGAAAAATTGGATCATTAATATATTACAATAAACTCACTACTAGTCATAGCCTAGAATTAGATATGTACATCAAGTCATAACGACTTCACAATCTAGGATTAATTATCAAGGAACTAGCATGGTAGGACTTAGGTTCATCTCAATCATTCATAATTTTGCCACAATAACATCCATAGGAAGTAATTCACAGATTAACAAAAACAATACATCAATATTATAGTTCAATTCAAGAACACCACCCTAGGGTTTAGGGGATAGGTTCATTTCTACAAATACACTAATACATGAAGAATAACATATTGTGTTTATACTTAAATATTAATATATTCCATATCTACAAATTAAGTCATAAAGAACTTAAAATTGAAAGATTCAATTTCGAGATTGGAAAAAGACCCACATGAATATTCATCTTTTGAAATCAATTGAAAGGACCCTTTGGGGGAAAGAAAGAAGTCCCAAAGGTGAAAAAGGTCATAAATTAATGTTTGATGCAGATTGAGGAGAAATTTGGTGATTTAAGCCTAATACCTTTGAAGTTGACCTTTATATGGTGTTCTTTCCAACTGGGAAAGAGGAAAACAGAAGAAGGGAGGGAAATTGGGGTTGGGAATTATGAGGGCTTAGGTTAGTGTGATTAGCTTACGGGGTATTATAAGGTCAAATATATGATTTAGATCTCACCCTAACCATAAAAATTTTTAACCAACTTAACTAATGTATCCAACCGAACTAAAAGGAGCAACAAAAACAGTGGTCACTAGAATAGCCAAGCTGACCCTCCTTAGGTAAATAGCGGGCAAGGAAACAACCATTTTGTGGTAAGTCGTTAATTTAGAGCTGCCAAGTCATTCCTCCCAATTTATTTTCCTGGTGCCATAAACGGAGGCATTGAGCCCCGCGATTCACCCAACACCTTCGTTGATGGCATCGTTGGGGACATTGGTTCACAGAATTTGAGCCAATTTTGCAAGGTTGTCCTCTAGGTCCCTTGGATCCTTTGGGGAGTCGTACCCTGACGTTTCACCTAAATCTAATCTAATACTTTTTTGACACCCTGCAACCAAAGTCATCATTTTATGATACCTAAACTAGATCGAATAGGTTAAGGAACACTAGCAACTCATTGAATTAGTTTCCGGCTTATCATGGACATTCTTGATGTTTTGATTTCTAAACTTCATAAAGGAATTATATACATATTTATGACTTTAAAATAGTGTGGAAGGCCTTTTTAACACCTTGTTAGGGACTCTAGAATACGTCTTAGACTCGAAGTGTTACATATTCCCCCCTTAGAGAAATATTCGTCCCGAAGACCTAAAAAATCCATTTAAATGTAAGGAAGATACTAGCGACTAGAATCCCAACAAACAACAATATATTATAACATGGAATTACAACCTCAAATCATGGTATTTTTACAACATAGCAATGCAAAACTTCAAATTACCACACATGTGTCTCAGATACATTATAGGCATTTCTTCTCCAACAAGAAGACCTCAACCTACCAATAAATCATTATGCCAAAATCAGTTACCAACATGTCAATATGATTTTTAAAAACTCACTACATAAAAAAATGCACAACATTACCTCAAGAAAAGGAAGAATTGCAAGATTTCAAGTAAAAAAGACACGTCATTGTAACTTTAATGTAATGACATCATTAAAATTGCACATTTTAGAAAAACTTTTGTAGCAAAAAAATCAACGCAACTAAATTTAGTCACTATTTTCGTTATTTAGAGGAATAATAAACCTAGATATCAAATAGATGAGGGTAAACGGGGACTTCATGTTGGGACTCGGACTTCAGTAGCACCCTCAACTATGTGATCTGCATTAACATTCCTTACGGAAGATTACCTCTTGTCCATAATTTCTCTACTTGTATATCAGTTATAGTTATTTAAACAAGAATCTCTCATAACAGAGGTTATCTTGCACCAAATACCACTCATAGGAAGAATAGATCGGGATCTCCCGATACACTTCTTAAGCATGGAAAACATTAAAAAATATGATTTGAACCGAAGATAGTAGCTAGGGGGGTTTTAATTTCATATGCCACTTACAAAACCTTGTGGATTTCATAGGAAACCCATTAACGAGGACTAACTTTCTTTGTGGCCAAATGATCTCATCACTCATTTCATAGCAAAAAATTTTTAAAAAGACCTTATCACCTCTTCAAACTCAAATCTCTTCTCCTATAAATCGGCATAGATTTTTGACGCTGCATAGTAGTTTGGAAGTGATTTTGTAATAACAATTTTCTCCCAAAAGTCTTATAAATAAAAAATCAGGAGGGACCCTAAGTAAAGACTCACCTACTTCAAAACGGTAAGTTGTAGATGTTATCTTCTTCTTGTACAAGGCCTCAAGGTAACACATAGAATTGATGAATGGAGCTTACTGCTTTAAGAAAAGAAACTCAACCAAAGGCAAGTGCTCATTCCCACCCAATTTTTACTTGAAATCAAGGTACAAGTCTACGCATATCCTCAAGGGTTGCAATAGTATGTAGCTTGACCATTATTTGGGGATCAAAAGGGTTCTTAACGTCACTTTGTACCCAAGCATTCTTGGAATGACCCCTCCAAAAACCATAGATGTGAATTGTGATCCCCATCCGATTATGATGGAGAACAAAATACAATGGCGACCCAAAACCTGATCTATGAAATATTCTTCCATTTCCTCCGAACTTAGGAAGTGACTTGACTGGAATAATGTCGAGCTTCTTTGGTCAAACATACCACACACCATTATTATAGTGAATGATTTTCTGCTCCGAGGCAAAACCTCCCAACGATCCATTTTTGAGGTCTTTCCCATTGTCAATATAGGGACTTTGATTTGATGAAAGGAAACCTCCCAAATTTTTTTGGTTTTCGGTTTCACTTGATGGAAATTTGGCACTTTGCAACAAATCCCCTAGGTCCTTCTTCAAGACTTTCGACCCCAAAACACTTCCCTAAGGTTCATTATACATCTTTGTAGAACCCGAATGAATGGAGTAACGGGGGAAACCCAGTACCTTCTCAATATATAGTTCCTCACAACCATTTTACATTGGGAACCTACAACCTTCCTTAAACCTCAGACACCATCCCCCCAAGGAGAATGTCTACTAAGCTTACCAAAAAAACCCTTTCTAGAACTCATAGTGTTGATTAAGGTGTGTTTTAGACTTCAACTCAATCACCAAGATGACTCGGGCGACTGATGGACATAAAACCCACCATTAAAAACGAATCTTCCAATATAAACCACCACAATCTATCCAACCTATGAACATTTTGCACTGGTTTTTCTGGCTTAATCTACATGACACAAATACCCATGGTCATAGACTAGGACCCTCCGCAAACATGGCCTTGACGGGGATGGTAGGAAAAACACTATATTGTAATTCCCCTCTCAACAACTCGTACCACCTTCTTATAGGAGGAGATTCGACTCCTTTTCAGTAATCACATTCGGAGACTCTTGTGGTCAGTACACACAAACAAGGAAAACATACCAAGTAAATGCCTCCTTTGTTCAAGGAAAATGCCACGCCCCTAAACAAGGTATGAGTAGGATTAAGTTCTCCATTCGCCTTAAGTTTTCTAGAGAAATAGATTACGACTTTCCCATGTGAGAATTCAAACACCCTAAACCATCTCGGGATGCATTAATAATACAACAAAAAAGACCTTGATACCCTTCGATATCAACACCCGAGCGATGTAAGGCCCTATCTTTCAAGATTGTAAGCTTTCTTCACTTGCCTCTGATACCTCATATTTTAATTCTTTGGGTCAAACTAGTCAAGGGAGATGGCAATGGACGCAAAACATCCACAAAAACCCTCGATTATAAAACCTTTATACCCAAAAAAACACCTAAAATCGGTTGAGTCAATGGTCTAATCAAATGTATCACCACCTAAGGTTTCCTTGGAATAAACCTCAGACCAATCCCCCCACTAGAAACTGAGATGGACAAACAAATACCACCGACAACCCAAACTCCCATTTGTTATATTTAGCAAAATAAATTGGTTTCTCCTTAAAAACTCGGTAACACCATAAAGTTATACATGTGTTAACCCTCATTATTCAAAATATACTAAACATGTGTTCAATGAACATAATGAAAAAATTGAATCTAGGTAACTTCGAACTGCCCTATTAATAGTGATCCATAAATGAGTTATAGGCATTAGTGATACTAAAGGATAATACTAAGGCTTCATATGACGTATTTATTCGAAAATGTTCTTTTGGTATTTCCTCACCTTCACACTAAGTAGGTGATACCCCGATCTCAAGTCAAATTTTTGAAAAGGAGCTTCCTCTTGGAGTTTGATCAAACAAGTCTCAATATGAGGGAGATGTACTTGTTGCTGTAATAGTGATTTTAATGAGGATGCCAATAATAAATGAAAATTAAAGGGAACCATCATTATTATTTACAAAAAAAATGGGAAAGCACCCCAGGAGAAATACTAGGTATGATGAACGCTATTTCGAGTAATCTTTGAGTTGAGCCTCAACAATTTCAATTAGGAGGAGCCATCAAAACGAGGGAAATTTAAAGGGGTTTCTATATATAGCCAAGTCAATACCAAAATCCAATGAACCTTTCGGGAAGAAGAAAATAAGAAATATCAAGGAGATCATTAGGAAAGACCTCTGAAATTTCCCTTCAGTAATACGAGGGACGACCTTACTGGGGAGGAAATTCGAAGTTTAAATTTGGGACTCGTACTATCTGTATAAACACTTTTTTAGATCATCCTACAATCGTTTCAAACAGAATTGGGATACGACCTCTAGGAATAGAAGTTCCCATTTCCACTCTAAAATGGGTTCAAGTTGCGAAAATCAATTCACCACCTGTTCTATGTATATGGGAAGCAAAGAAGCATGCAAACAATCATTCAAAAAATGAATAAAAATTGACCACATAAAAAAGTCAAACTAGTCAACATTGAGTCACCCATCGGTGGCAAAAATTATTTGGACAATTTATATACACTTTTGTGAAACCAACGAGTCTCAATTTCCTGGAGTAACCAAACCGTTAATGATTTCATCAAGGATAATTGGGCAAAATGTAAAAAAAAATGCTACTAGAGGAGTAACAACTGACAAGGTAGCACCGAGATCACATTAAACATTATACATCAATAGAAAAGCGTTCAAAATCCGATTCATCACATAGGAGAACTTGCCTGGTGAACCCCTTGATCGAAGTGCATCAAAAGTAATTCTTCTTTAGAGAATGAACATTGAACCATAGCTTTGCCAGCTACTTTTGTATTTCCCTTCAGGATAGGGAAAAACCCTAAACCCTTGTCTCCACTCTTCACCACTCCAAAAGCAATTGTCTATCCCAAGAAGGAAATCACTTAATGCTTCTTCCCCAAACTTTCACAAGTCAGCTCTTTGTTTGGTTAGCTAGTACCTCTACCTTTTTAAGACCTTAAGATTAGACCACCTATCATACTAGCTTTGAAACTTGGTAGGAATCTTGAGTAGAGAAAACTCTTCTTAATCATAGGGTTTGTAGATTGAATCAAGCCTACCCTTTGACACAAGACGACCATCAAATGTCCTCCCCTCTTTGCATCCATACTCTTTTTCTTAGCCCCTTGTCTCCTCTGTTGCGCATTGAAACATAAAATGAGAAAATTTTTCATATTTCCGTTTAGTGTTTGTATAGCATAGACGAATACATAATTCCTATTGCAAGTCAGTCGGACAATCCCGTCACACAAAGTGGCTCCTTGACAATTTGGTGAATTTCAAAGAGTATTCATGTTACACTCATACCTCCTGACGGAAGGTGATGAACGCCCCACCCAACCAATGTGGCTGCCCTTTTTATCCCAAGTAAAAGGAATCTACAAATAAAAAAATTATGAAAACTCCCATTGTCACGGGTCCCACTCTTAAAAGGCCTATTGTTTCTCTACATGGGATGTACCCAAGTTTTGCCACGTCTTCGAGTTTATAAGTGACTACTTGACCTTCTCACTAGCTAGTCAAACTATTCTAGCAAAAGAGGATCTTTTAGAAATTTAATTGATTGAACTCTTTGGGGGTGTGGTGTTACTCAACCATGGACACATGGAATGTATGGGGATTTATCTAGTGAAAATTCCCTCAAATTCGGCGGCCACAGTGTCACATATTTTTTTGCTTATCAAGGTAAATCTACCCATTATATGGGCCTAATGCCTTGAGCATGGGTAGTAGTTATTGATTTGTGCTTGAGTAGTTAATTAGTTGGGGACAATTTTCTATAAAAGCCTCCCTTATGTACCATCCTGCGTAGAAAGAGGATATTGACATGCGCTTTATTGTAATTAATATCTTCTTCAGAGGGAGCGGATTGATTTCCTGGGGAGGAGCTCCCTCATTGGAAAGGAAAATCTCCTTATAAAATGTTTTCGTGCCCATGTCTCCGAGTATTACTTGCCTATTATAATAACAAGAAAGAAAAGGATTAGATTCCAAAGGCACATAGATTCAAACGCTTAGCGGCAAGATTATTGGATTTCACAAGAAAGTGAATGTTTCCACGTCTTATAGTTGTATTCATCATTGTGCCGCGCTTTTAAACCATTAAACAAGAATTACATAGACGGGTGGTAAAGTGAGAATCGAATATAAAGATATTCAACCTCATTGCTGATAATAGTCCAAGTTTTCAAACCACGGGAAAAAAACACCTTAGACATAATTAGACTTATCGTTATTCATGTCATATAATAACAAGAAAGTATTAGATTCTAAAGGCAATTAGAGTTAAATTGTAGTGTAGTAGGGCACGATAGTGATTTCAAAAGAAAGTGAAGTTTCTACGCACTCTATCGTTTCGTATTCATAATTTGGGAGCGCTTAAAAAATTATTAGATGTGGGAATCTACATAGACGGGGGAAACGAGACATCGAATCTAAAAAAATATTGAACCTTCATGCTCTACTACCCAGTTGTGGACAGTTGGGAGGACTAAGGACTAGATCATCGCTTAATATTACTATCTAGTTAAAAAATACAGAAATATTTGAAACTCTTTCTAAGCTATCTTGAGTCTTATATAGACCTTACCATACACAAATATTGTAATTACGATTATACATATTACCCTTCATTTAGGACGATTACTTGTTTTCTTAATTTTCTTGAAGAATTAAACTAGTCATAAACGTTGATGTATCATATCATAACACTATAAATGACAATATCAATTGGGCATCGCCCGTACATCAATATAAAAATAAAGGAGGTATATATAGGCTAACAATTATATAGAAGTCAAAGAAAAGGAAAGAACATACGCGTCTTAAAAACAAAACCACTTGATTAGCTAATAGTGGCATGCCCTCACAAAGGACGGCCTACCTAACTTGATGAATGAGAATAAAAGTTTCCTCAAAGTAGTCTCAAAAAATCATTTCAATGGCTTTAAAAACTTAAAAAAATGTTGGGGAAAAAAGAAGAAACATGGGGTTGGAACCCCACTTGTACGAATTATGAGACCATATGCAAATATATGAAATCATTCTAAATAGTGATATTTCAGTAAAACATTGGCAAGGTTCTTGAAAAAACCTCCATGCACATCAAAGAAGACAAAAACCATCAATAGGGACATATCATTTAAGTCGAGGGCATGTAATCACAAGACCAAAAACAATAACTAAGACTAGTTCAAGCCACATTTGCTTTCCATATATTATTAAAACACCATAGTCAAGCGATCTCGATATCAGATCCACATCAACAAGAATGATCAATAGTTCATTACAACATAACCAAAGAAGAAAGATATTAACCATATCCTCATTAAGTAAAATAGGTACGACAAAGCAAAGCCCCAAAAACTCTCTTAATCAACTGAACTGAAGTTCATTGTCAATATCAAAAAAATTTTAAAATAGCATACCATTACCAAATACATAGAATCATACTTTAGAAATAAAGACCAAACACATAATTCATTTAAGTGAAAATCTATTATTATATATTATTATCAATTGCAAGATCTAAATATACATATCATGGAAATTATTACATTCCATATATAAGGAACTTCCTCCTAAGAACTTCCCTCAAGGATAATAGTGCCTGTTAGACAGTCTATCCCCTTCAAAAAAAACAAAACCTATGAGGCATCCACTTATAGTCATTCTTTAATTCATGTTACCTTTTGGGAAAATCTTTCTTTAACCAAAATAATCACATGAGCTAGGTGAATGTGGTGTCATGGAACCATACATCGACGGAAGAAAAGGGGACGAAAGGACTACTTGCCAAGGTTGGTACCAAAACATGAACATAGAAACTATGTGGATCCACTAGCTCGTATACTGTGGGGAAATATAGTTCAAGACCTTGGAGAGAGAGTTTTTAAAACCTCTTGCTACATGCATTGTCGGTCTCCATCTAAAGAGTACATGAGGACATCGTCTCTTCACTATGTGGGGGAAGGGGACACTTCATCACTATAGATAAGTTTGTCGCTAACCTAGAGTCCCTTTAGAAACATATTTAATTCTTTTACTAATTATTCAATGAGTAAATGTAGATCTAGTCTATCCCTTATCAAATCATTGTAAGGAAATAGTACTTTATCACCAAATCTTTAAATCCACATTCGTAAAAGAATAATCTCACAAGCACATACTCAAGAAATTTAAATAAAAAATCGACCAACAAATCAATCATAATATAAGGGTCAACTTCAATCGAAATCATTACTTAAGCACAAGTAACCATAAGCTAAGTAAAGTATGATATGACCCCAAAAACTTACTCAATACGTGAAGTTAGAAATCACAAGGTCTTATAATCAACCCTTAACTAAACTACAAAAAATGGGGTATAATTCGTCAAACCACAATCATAACATAATAACAATTCCAATTAAATCCACTATACAAAAAACTATGCACTACTTCATAGCCTATAATTAGAGAGTTAGATCAAGCCTCCTAACTATTCACCAATCTAGAAAAATTATCAAGAAACTATAATGGTAGGACTTACAAGAATCTCAATATATTCATAATAAATTGGAATTAATAATTCTAGGATTAGTAATTCACACATTAACCAAAATAAATACATCAATACAAGATGTTAAATCAAGATCACAACCTAAGTTAATGGGAATAGGTCATCTTTTAAAAATTGGAAAGGAAAAAACTCCATAAAGGAAAAAATAATGATTTACAATACATGTTAGTATATTAATATTAGAAAAATCAAATAATAAACAATCAAATGAAAGATAAATTTCGAGATTGGAAAAGACCCACATGAAAACTCATCTTTTGAATCAATTTCAAGGAAACCATTTGGGGAAGAAGTCCAAAAGGTTAAGGAATATCATACCTTTAATGTGTGATTAAAGATTGATGGAGAAATTTGTTTTGAGTAAAGCAATCAAATAAACCTTTGAAGTTTACCTTTTTGTAATGTTCGTAAACTTGGGAGAGAGAAAGAAGAAAGAACGGGGTGTACTTTAGGTTTTGCGGAATTATTCGAGCTTAAGTTAGTTTGATTAGCTTAGGGTCACTATATCAGGTAATTTAAATAAACGTAATATGACTCCCCTAAACTAAATAATTGTCTAAAACAAATTTAATTACATATCCAAACTAACTTAAATGGCAGCCAAAAAGTGCTCACACAAGCGAGGATCACGTCGACGCCTGTGTGTCAAGTGACGAACCAACGGACCAAACATGTCCTATGGATTCCTCCGTTTGAGCAGACATTTGTCAAAATAGGGCCACCCATAGTGACCATGATGGAGGATTCACCAACGCTCGTTGATGGCATTCCTTGGGACACTGTTATGACGTTTTTAGCTAGTCTTTGCAAGGGTATTCCTCACGGGACCTGGTTGTTTTTTTTATATATTGGCGGATTTTATCTAGACGGTTTCAAGGAATATTACAAAATCCATTTTAGAAACCCTAAACAAAAATTCAATCCATTGTGCTAATCCTTAAAAAATAGTCAACTCAGCTAAAGACACTAAGCACCTCGGTGAAATAGTTTGCTGTACGTCATGGGACGTAATTGATGTTTTGAATTCCCAATTCTATATGGACAATAACTTAGTTATGACTTATTCAGTTGTTTAACCTTTGACACCTATTTAGATTCGAAATACGTCTTAGACTTTCAAAGTGTACAATCCACTTATAATGTTAGTTCTAGGGTGACATAATTGTGGAAAAATATGGCCTTTCGGATTTAATTTATAATATGGGAATTAGCCGTTAAACTTTGTAAATGTTATCATGTGATGGTATATATGACTAACTTGTATGTGAAAGTCAAATCATGAATAGTCTTTAAGTTGAGAACAAGGTCTATAGTAGGACTATAGATGTATTAATGGTGTTTCTTGTGCTGTGGACGTCGCTGTTTTCCCGAGTTGACTTTTGTGTCATACGATGAATTCTGATTGATGTTTTATAGGATTGGTAGGGTGACCTTGTCTTTTATTATACTTTTTGTCCGATTAGCTCCTATGAATGATATTGTAAATGTGAGAAGCTAAGTAAATTGCGTCGTGTTTTGGTAAACCTATGTCACTCTATTGATACATGTAGGTGTGAAATATGACTCTTGAATTAGTAGGAGCAATAACCTTCGTCATATATGTGTATGTATAATTAAAAATCTGACCTTCGATATAGTAGTAGGAGGGTCCTTTATGTGGTACATTCAACCTAGCTAGAAGGTGATGACTCCTGGAAGTTGAAAAGTCGTAAAAAAAAATTTGTGGTTACCTTATTTTTGTGAAGGATGCCTGGGGGTTGGTTTGAGGAAAAGGGTAAATCATCCTACGGAAACATTGAAAGCTATTATATTTAACCATGTGGGGAAGAACCTCGTTGATCCCTTTTGTAAAGTGGATTATTTATTTTGTTGTTACTTCTATAAGGGACCCCTGCGTATGCACTTTGATTGAATTACGTATGAGAAAAAAAACTAGAACCGAGGAGAGTATGATTGGGGATTGACTCTTTCTTAAGATGATACTAGATACAAACAAACCCTTGATAGTCATTCCCATGTGCCTATAGGGAATGTTTCCGGGAAGTTTTCTACCCTTTGCAGTAAACACCCTCCATTGGAGTAGGAGTGGTTTGGATTCCACACCTAAGGGTAGTTTATGGCTAGGTCATTTATTGACTATTCTCTATGTGGGCTACATTCTGTATTTTAAATTTCTAAAAAAAGTTTAGTAGTGAATAGGAAACTATCTAACATATCACGGAGGCGTTTGAAGAAAGCTAGTTGGGTAGGTTACCCTAAGTTATCTCCAAGACTAAGGTTAAATCTCCTTAATTGTGAAGTCTTGAAAGGTTCATAATGAAAATAGTGACTAAGTAAATGCATGTAAACAGAAAGGTTACGTATCTGAGTATCCTTAAGATTGGCTGCGGTATGTGTTGATGAAAAAGGGTGTATGGATGTCTTTTCGTAATTTACTTAGGTGGTATTACCAGTTACTTTAGGTAGGGATTTAAGTGAATATATTGAATAATCTTATCTTAAGAATCTATGGGATCGTTTAGGATATGGGTGAAGTGGTATGGGCCGGACTTCTTAATGCCTTACTGACGGAGGCCTAAAAAGACGGGACTTTGTAAGAGAGTATTATTCTTTGTATTGTTATTGAACGTTGATATATGTTAATATTGATATGGTGGAACTATATGTGTTTTTTTATATTGACGTCTTAAAGAGACTCTATACTGGTTGTACAAGGTTTTCTACAGTGAAAAGCGCCATGTTAATACAAATGCCTGTAGCATGATTTAATTGCAAAAATAATTAACCGTCTAGTTAATCGAATGTGAACTAATTCCACTATTTTGTCTTATCTCTAAAGGTGTATGGTGGCAATTGCGAGGAGAAGTCCTTTGGGAGGGAAATGGAGTAGTTATTATTCAACAACTGTGGTGAGTATTGTCTCAATTGATTCGACAACATCCTGTTATTTTTTAAAAAAATAATATGGTAATGGACATAGATTTTTCTATATGTTAATATATGGTCCGTGTCGTATGATATTCGTTTGTCTAAGATGGGGAAGAGTTGAGATTAGTTCTTCATGTGGAGATTTTTTTTAAATATATTGAAGTTATGTATTTTGTGTGAAAATTTAATGCTACTACTCTACTACATGTAGGCAATTAATGATGGCAAAGGCTTGTACAAGAAAACTAGGAGAGGTCATGTTACTCCATTGTGACGAAACTATATTGAAGTATTATATTTCGTGTGAAAGTTTTAATTCTGCACTACATTTATAACATGTATGCAAATTAAATGATGTCAAAGGGCTTGAACAGACTCAGAGGGGTCAAGTACGCCATGTGCGCTTCGAAGTATATTCGTATAGGGTATGCTCTAGGTCGTGAACAACATAAAACAATATAACACAAGGAAGCAAGTAGGATGTACATCCACAACACATATGCACAAAAATAAATCATTTCATATAAACTTATGAGGAAATACATTCTCATATGAAATATTAAAACCCATTATGAAACAAATATACCTTTTTCTCCCGATCATAACTATTTATGGTTCATCAAATTAACCTAATCAATTCCAAATATTCAATCATTCCTACTAATATGCAAACCAAACAACATGAAGAACATATAATTCATGAAAACAATTTATGTAAATTAAATGCTCAAAAGACACAATATTATAAAGAAATCATAAGAACACTTAAAAATCTATGACCTTCAAGATAACGATTATTGACAAACTACTACCACATGTTTGAGTAGGAAATAAAAGGAAAAAGATGAGCATAGCGGTACTTCATATTGGTTATCCGCCTACAATTTATCCAACTTTAAAATAGTGATCCTCCATACAACTTTAAGCCAAAGGTGACTTCATGTTATTCAAAAATCAAAACTTGTGTTTCTAAGATCTTCTATAGTAAATAGGCAAGTCTATCATTAAACTCCCAAAACCTTTCTAAAGGAATGATGGGTATCGAATCACCAAAGAATTTCATGATCATAGAAACATTAAATCATTGGGAAATGGAGTCAATTATTTTGTAAGTCAAATTCATAAGAAACATTCGTAATCAAGCTTCATGATTATAGGGGCCTAACATACCGGGGGATTATGTTTACTCTTCTGCCGAAAACCTCCTTCACACTTTTCATAGGTGGGACTTCTTTCAAGTACACCCATCACCAGGTCGGAATTGTAGATACCTTCCTAATATCGGCATAAAAACATTGACTCGGGTTGTCTTCAACTTGTCTTATTGGTCGACCTTCTTATTTCATCATAAACTAGTTTTTGGACCAAATTTTCATTAGTTGAGAGCAATCCCAGACGTGATATGCGGAAGAAGAAGGCTTTGAAGAGCCTATTACAATCCTCCTAGATCATAACAGGGATTATAATAAATTTACAGAATCAATCTTTTATTTAAAAGCCACACAATTTAAAGTCATTAAAAAAACAAGGCGGAGTCAAAACCTCTCACAAGCAATCTAAATTAGATCAGTGAATGGAAAATATACGGTCACGATCCTTTACAATTTCTCATAACTACAATGTTATACATGAAAGAAATGAAATATAAAGGTTCTTTTCCTCGAGTCACTGAGGGAGGATATATACCAAGGTCTTGGATAATCTTAAACTAACCTGCAACTAGAAAACTCAAATTATTGGAGAGGAAACCTACACTGTGTAAAAATTAAAAAAGTGAGAAATCTGGTTAGCACAAATAGTACTAAGTATGATTACCATAAAGAAGACATGCTTTCAAAAGGACATTTTACTGTAAAGTAATGTGAAGGTCATTTGTTATAAAATTAATGACAAAATCAGAAGGATAGGCATAACTATTCAAACATACCCACAGTTAATGATTAAGATCCTCACTTCAAAACTAATGATCAACATAAGAAAAATTAGCTTTTTCAATTCAGTTTCAACCCCCCAATTAACCTTCAAGCTATCCATTGTGCAATGTATGGAATGGTGGCCCATACCACCCATCCACAAATATTGTAAACATCCTTAATGATCACAAAAGTGAAGGAAATTACCATTTCAAACCTATCAACTTCTTACCCATAGTCTTTCATAAAATGACAAAAATACAGTACGTAAGTCCTAATAATCAATTTAGAACCATAATCTAAGCAACCCTAAGTCATGCGTGTGCAATTATGAGTAAAATCCAAGGAAAAGTACTAACAACACGTCATTCATGCAAAGTAATTAATAAATACAATCCATGTAAAAGCAATTCATAATCTCATTAGGCTTTAGTAAGATTCTTCCCTAGCTTTGTTTAGAACACACTCATCGATAAGGACCGTTTGTCCCTAAGTAAAGACAAGCAAAGTTAACTCATTATTACAATAAAAAGTAAGACATTCATAATCAAATTTAGTAATTAAGCAACATTCTTAATTCATCATCTAAGAGAAGTTCTTCATATTAAGATCACTTTCATTCATTAGGACATCATAAAGGCACACTGATGACTAATCTAAATCCACTTGTGTAATGCATGAATGGACCATCCATTATACACCCACATGTTAGTGCAATATTTAAGAAATCCATATTTCATTAACAGTTTTATGCGGTTAAGACGTAACTTAAATAGATTAATGTGAGCAATTACATGAATTTATCGGTGATCGTCACCCAACTAAGGACTTCCTACTGTATTTATAACTAGGACCATTGTTTTGAAGTTAGTGGATCAACTAGTTAGACCTATATGGGGCCCATAGTTATGGGATAGGAATTTTTACAGGATATCCCACCTAAACTAATGTGAGGGCAGCCATATACAAAATTTCTATAGAAACCCACTCAACTCAAATGAGGAGCTTCTTCAATTCTGTCATTATCAATTGTTGCTTTCATCATTCTCGCGGAAGTACTTCACATTTATTAATTAGTTCACCATTATGGGATACGAGATTTACTATTAGACACCCCGCTCAACTCACGTGAGGACATCCATCTCAACCATCTTCATTTATCATTGAACGCTCAAATGGAATATTGATATTTTACTGGACACTCCTCATCAAAAAACTCACGGTGATATCCATTCGCTACATCAAAATTCGTATACATTAGGAAGAAGTTAGACATTTTACTTGTAATCCGACTCTCAACTTAATAGTTGAGTATCGATCTCCAATTCCAAATTTCATAATTGATTATATATTGAAAAAAAAATACATTTAAATCAAAAATTTTAGTTTATTAAAATAAATCATAGACAACGTCATTAATTCTTAATTTTGAGTCGGTGTAGTGAGAAATAAACTTTAGAGTAGGACCTTATCCATTCATACGTGTAATTAAATATAAAAAGATTTAACTCATAGACTAACACATTCTAGCCATAATTATAATACATTTCTAATGAGATCACAAACATATACTCAACTTCATATTATACATGGGATACTTCATTTAAATATGGTCCAAGGTTGATATTCATTCATTCATACAAAATAACCATAAATAATAAAGAAAGTACTCCAATCTTCAAGTGGATTCACATTAATTCAACAATTCTAATTCAAAACAAGTCATTGATTATAACTGCCTTCTTCAAGGTAAATAATTTAAAATTCATTTAAACACACATTGGAATTCAAAAAAATTAAGTCATGGATAGTCAAATAGTCATAACACAAAGCAATTATGAATATTTCATTTCATAAAACATTCAATATTCAACAAAACCTAACTCAGAAAGGGCATAAATATGAAATTGTGAGAATTCTTGGGTTCTTAATTTTTAATCATAAATAATAAATTGAAAAGTAATAAAATTCATTATATTCCATTATAAACCTTGAAATCTTTTTTTTTAAAGGGAATCCAAAAAGAAAGATTGTGTAAAACCTAGCAATTAATGAGCTGAAAACATTGAAAATTGTTTTGAAATTGACTCTAGGGGTGAAAGTTTGATGAAAGTTATCTAGATTAAGCATAATTCATACTTTAAGAGAGAAGTCAATGAAATCACTCATAGCCTTCCTCTTTAGGTCCTAAGCCTGCTCTTCTTTCTCTTGGTTCTTCAATGGAGTCCTAGTGAGAATACTTTTAAGAGAGGGAGGGGTTGTTGGGGCGTTTTAAAATAAATGAGTTAAAATAGTATTTTACTATTGTAAAACCTTTAAAAGTTCATAATATCAAAAATACCTCCAATATTTCAAACAAACTAATAAAACATTTACGAAACTTTTCCCTTCCTTGGCCAAGACTACACCTGAAAAACAATAGGTGTTTACTCAAAAGACGTGAGGTCCATGCGGCCCTGCAGCTGGCCGTTGCCTGGGGGGCTTGCCACCGTGTTTTTGGGGATCTTGACATTACATAGTCCATCGATATGGAATGATGGACCACGAGGAGTGAAACATCCGTAGGTCACACCCATTTTGTAACTTCAGGGTTTCCGTTGGGGTCTTGGGGTTTAGACGTATGGTCCTATCGAAGACACTTGCAGGGCCTTGGGGGTGTCATACCTTGATGTTAACCTCTAAAAACAATACCATGGATCGGGACAACCTTAAACAAATTTAAAGATCATGAATAAAACTCCACACACACTGAACAAATTCATTTTACGGGTGTTACCGTTAGAGAAATTTCCACCCACTCAAAAAGATCCTACTATGTGAGCGACACTCGTACCACAAAGCTTCAAAGAGATTACATGGAAATTGTTGATTTCTTTAGATCCATTGTTAGTAAACTCAATTAATTCGATAGTTTGGCTCGTCCCCAAAATACCTTGAAATGATAAGGCATGGTCAACATTCCTCTAATGTTGAATGGTAAATTTCAACTGACCATTCGATCCAGGGTGAAAGGTGTCATTGAGCCCCTTGATCTTATTGCCAAGACTTTGAAAAGACTTCTAAAAAGTGAAGGTAAACTCGGTACCCTAATCCAAAATAATAGATTAAGGTTACCAGAAACTTCAATTCCTCCTTGTATTCAAACTTTTTCCATGTCCTTGCTGAAATGAAAGTTCATGGGATAAAGTGGGAAGATTTCGTCATTATATCATGATGACCCAAAAGAATTATGTTGCGTTCTAGTTATGAGGCAAATATATAAATAAAATCTATATTCACTCATTACCACTCAAATTGGAATATTACTTTAGACAACCTTAGGCCTTTTAATGCTCGGCCTTGATTATTGTAAATTCAGAACTGTATACAAAATTGTTATACCATTATGTATACATTCCAGCAATAGACTTCATGTAGATTCACCCAATACATCTTTTGTAGCTCCCGGATGATAGCCTGACCTTTAACCATAGTTTCCTCAGATAATTGTTTTGTCCTACTATCAACTCTTATCCGTATAATCTACCAATTCAGTAGATCCCATATTCCACTTGGAGGAGGAGATCAAGAATGAATAGACTGGTTAATCACGGAACCCTTTCACATTCTTAATATGCGATTCAGGAGTGTTTTTTAGAACTTCATATTCAACCACAAAGGGGGGGGGGGATGATTCGGAATAAAGATACAATTACACCCGTTAGGAAATCCACTATCGCACACTCAAGTGGAAAAAAATATATGTTACATCACGAACTGTCTCTTCTTCTCATCTCCTTACATGGCATACAACCAATGACAATCGCATTAGGGCATCCTCAGCTACATTTTCTTTTTGGGTTGGTAAAGGAAACACTCATGTTATAACCTTTAAAAATTTTAAACCACTTCTTTCGCTACTCCAAGTATTGAACCACACATATTGAGACTGTTTCATATAGGTTTAAAACATAACATGCCCCAATATAGAAAGGTCTCCATATTTTTAGGGCAAACACTACCTCCCCGACTTGTTGATTAAGATCACGGATCGAGAGTTTTTTTTCAAGGATATTTAGTGCCTTGAAGCGCAAAATTAATCACTTTACCATTAAATAAGGACACATTCAAGCCACTCTAATGCGTATAAATAAAAATTAGACACCATCAGTAGTACCCTATTAATAAGGTAAAACGGAGCTGAAGCAAGTCAATATGTTACCCTTTGAAATTTTTCTCACAAGCCTATGACCATAGAATGTAACATTATTTTTAAGTAAAGACATCAATACAAATCAATAGAGGAAAAAAACCCCAAAAATCCCCTTTTGGAAATTTGCAAACTGTAAACAATAAGAAAGTCCAAGAAATAAATAGAGTCACACATGAGTGTTAAGGGTTGTTGAATTAGTATTTGGTCAAAAATTGTAACACATATCGAAGACGTGATTAGACTAGAGCTTGTATATTGAATAATAATTAAAAGATTTTTTGAAACCCTTTTTGAAACCCTATATAATTTTATTCAATCAACTATAAAAAAGTGGAAGCAACCAAAACGATTTTTATAAAAAAAGACCTTGACGTCCGGAGGTGGAAAACAACCGAACTTAAGTAGTTAGTAGATGTCCCTATGGTTTGGTTTTAAAGTTTGAGAGTGTCAAAGAGTCCAAAACGTTTATTGTATGTTTTTGTGTTAAAAAAGAAATTTAAATAGAAAACATGTAGTAACAAAAGGGTTACAAAACGTCAATTTAAAGACTCCTCAAGGACCCCTGGAGGGTTCCTTGAGGAGGACTTGGACAACGGGAAAGTAGGAAATAAAAGCAGCCTGCGCGCAGCACGGAAATGCAGCCTGTTGCGTGACGCGCAACCAACCAGTGGAGGCCAACACAAAAGGTTCTTAAATTCAGTCTCCACGAGGCTTACTATCTCAACCATAATTTCAAAAATAATATGTGAAATAGACCCCGTGAAGCGCAGCATTTTCCCATATCGTTCATTTCATTTTTTAAGTCATAACTACACAAAAAGACCCCCTTTAAATGAGGGGTCGTTTGACGTATTTTAGGGGACGCGGTTACAATGATTTAGGTAGATTTATACCCAACTTTGATGCACTTTCAAATCAGAAATAAAAAAATCTGCTCATCTAGGTCAAAACTCTATTTCAACGGTCCATGACGAAACAACAATAGCTGAGGAAGAAAACGAAAACTTTAAGTTTCATTAGAAAATTTCATTGGGAGCATTCGTTTTAATATCGTATTGTTTTTCACTCTTGGCGATTAGTCCCGCCCTAATAGGTCCTTTCAAAGATGATTCTCTAAAAAATTCAAACTTCTAAGGTTTTTACCTACGAAATGGTGGTTTCTTCATAACTCCTAATTTATGAATAATAATGACAAATAAAAATTTTCTAAGGGTAATTAGTCTGATCCTTTCATAATAGTTATTTGATTTGGTGATTAACTATATAAATTTATAACATGAAACACATTGGCATTGGAACTATACACTAAACGTGCTCCTCAATGCCAGTGCCCTTATCCGAACTACGAATTGGTTTGTCTATGGACGTGAAACGGTTGGTATAGGTTATGTTATGAGGCTTCACTATGGTGTTGGCTGATGATGAAAATTGAATGTAAGTTCTTGATGAAGGTTCTTTGGAAAAATAGGTAAGTATTCTAATTTGTGCTAATTTGTATCTTTTATGCCTCTAATAACTAGCTTATGCTATTGTATATGAATCTCAAAAATGACTGTTCTGTTGAAAGGAAATTCTCTTTCAACCAGAAGAGATGAGATTCTTTGATTCATGATTCTTCGAGGAGTTAATCTGTATGACTTATGAAAATGATTTATGAATAATAAATGTAATGTACAGGTTTGTTCAAAAAGGGACTTTATCTTAGCATCGAGTGTGAACAGATATTAGAGTTGGTCCTTCCTACATGGAAGGTAGGTTTTCACAATGAAATCTAATGAGATAAAAGGCTCCAGGTAATTTGGAATTTATGGGTTATGTTATATCTAGGTTTGGTTCTACTTGGCAAGTAGACCACTTCTTTTTATGATGGGTTTTGACACTGGATTCCATGTTTAAGGGGATGTTCCCTCAAGTAAATGAAATACAAATAAATGGAACATGATAGGGTAACTTGAAGAAGTCTACATAGTATAGGTAGGTGTATGGGACTCTACTTAGACATTGGCATAAGTTGACTCATGGAAAAATCCTAGGAGATTTTTCTAATGTAATATGCTAGCTGAAAATGTATAATGCTTAGAATATATGATGTTTACTATAATAATTTGGTTATGTTAATAAAACATCTGTGGGTCTTATTGCTATATGTGGTGATGACTACATACATATAAGTGTATGAATAATAGTTTTACCTTATCTTCTTCTTGTTTATTGATTAAGTGAGACTATGGCCTTCATTGAGTATTGCACGTCTGATTTAGGATGAGACTATTGTTTAAATTATTTTTGCTATGTTGGTATGCAATATTGAACATGAAATGTTAAATGACTTTATGATGATATAAATTCGTTGTTATCTAATACTTAGTTTGTTTTATCCTTATCTTATATATACTATGTTGAATGTGCTTAAAGGCTTTCAAATGGTTTAGTATGCTTTTACAAATGGTTCGTTTTTCATGGCATGTCATTAACTATATATGCATATCGCCAGATCTTAGAATATGGCGTACAACCCCGTACTTTATATTATATAAATGTAGGGACTGGAAATTGAAGATTAAAAAAAGGTCGATTGCAGAAGCTTAGAAACTCTTTCTCGAGGTGTGTGTGTGTGGTAGGTTTCATCATGGTAGGGGAGGTATCTTTTTGGTATTCTAGCTTATGAAGACTGTGTATTTTTAAGAGATATGGTTTATCTGGTTGTTATGTTCATTGAATTCTCTTGCATTAAGGCTTATGGAATATTGTCATTTTACTTTCTAAGACAACATATATGATTTAGATGGTTTTTATGTGAAACAAGTTTAGAATATCAAGTATGTTATCAGGTTGTTAAAACAGAAGACTTTGTAAGCTTTAGGTGAGAGGTGTATGGACTAACAATATGGTAAGAATATAAGTTATAAGTACACTTCATATATATTGCCAAAAGTTTTTAACATGTACGCATTTTAACTGATGACATGTACTGACGAAACCTAAGGGCTTTACTGACATCCTCTAAGAGGAAGGCGGCGCCAGTCGCATATGGGGTACTCTCTGGGAGTGAAAAAAATGTGGTACCAGAGCTGAAGTTAAATCTTTACTAGGTCAGTGTCTCCCTAAATCACATTCTATAGTGTTTTTTCATTATTGCAAAGCGGACGGACAACAATTTTGACAAGCGGATTATGTGATTATGATTACGAAAATTCTTTTTCTTTGTAAATTCATTTGTCGTTCGTAGAGTTTGACACTGGTATGTTCAGCTATACCTTTGTTTAGGGTTATAGGCGATGAACACAACGAACAGTAGGAGGAAGACATTAGAATGCCGGAGCTACTCCCCAAGACCCCACATAGCGTCCTCCTCAAGTGCAAGCTGCTGCGAAGCGATCAATTTCGATAATTCTTCACACAGACGGATGGTGAGGGTTATGGAAGCCCATGTTCCGTAATGGTTAAGCCAATCCACCACTCTCCAAGATCAAGGGCATTAGACAACCACGCTAATAGGGAGGTGGTTCCGTGATCGAACCAACATGCTAGTACTAGGTAGCCATCTGAGGGCAGTTACGAGGCTGTGCATACCATATTTCCTAAATCAAAAGTTATTAAGAACCAATGAGTCATGATGAGGTTTCGAAGATCTGGTTTGCCATTGGTGTGAGTACTATTAACAAAGGAGTTGAGATTGCTTGCTACGAAATCAACGACGTGGCCTCGACATGGTACAATCGTGAAGGATAGTAGTCGAGATAGGAGTTGTCCTCGTGACTTGGTGTGATTTTACAAAAAGGTCTTTCTTGACAGATTTTTTCCAAGGTTTTAGAAACATAAATATAAGGTAAAGAGGGCGTTATCAAACATTCATCAAGGAGGATATATGAGTTTTAAGGAATAATACCTATTAAGGTTAATTAAGACGGTCAAATATGCTTCTTTTTTGTTTTCGAATAAATAGTGAGGACAGAGCCGATATGTAACTAGTTTTTCGACGACGATCGTGAAGCAAGAATGTCATTCATCTTATTTCATTTGTACATATGATATTAAGTTTATGGTTCATGTTAAACAAGTGCGGAGATTCGTCTAAGGAAGGAATAGGGAAGCTAATGAAGGCAAGAATTTTGAAAGTGCGTTCGTCGAAGAGTTAGACTTGAACATTCAAGAAAAGCCTACGTTCAATAAAGGGTTTTCAAACCAAGTTCATCAAATGTCTCCAGACTCATTCCTTATAGGGTTGTCTAATCCTAAACCTCAAACGGGAGAAAGGTTGATCAACCAAGCGAAAATAAGAACCACTTGTAAGTGAGGTAAGAATATGTGGGTGAATGATTTTGTTGGAAATAAGAGTTCCTATGGTTGTGGAAAAAGGAACCATTATAGTGAAAGTTTGCCTAATGTTGAAAGAGGAGAGTCAAGTAAAAAGGTAATAGTCTATGCAAGAAAGGTTGGGGCCTAAGCTCTGATGAAGCACCAAAAAAGGAACCATTTTTACTTCACTCACGACCTAGGGTGAACAAGATAGTTTAAGATGTATGACCGTGAGGTTACAAGTCGTCTCTGTAAGTTTCTATGTTTTTCTGATCGAGGTTCTTACCTTTCTGTTGTTACACTCATTGTAGATACGAAGTTTGATGTACTTCCAATGTGTTGATGAATACTTTTTGGTTTGTACCCCAATGGGTCACTCGAGGCTGTCAAAGATAGTCTTATAGGGAATGTGCTATCATTCTGCTAAATAGGTTCCTCTGTTGGATTATGTAGAACTTGACAAGTTTTATTTTGTTATTATCTTTTGAGGGCTTTGTTCTTGTCTTGTTTCCTTCCATATATTGTAGAACGAGGGAGTTGAAGTTTCATTCCTAAATGAACTCATTTTAAGAGTGTTGAGGGGGAAATTCTATGCCCAGGGGTCAAATCTTTCTTACTTAAGGCTTGTAAGCTGATAGCCGAGGGTTTGTCTATAACATGGAGAGTGTGAGGGTTAGAGATCTAGAATGTAACAACTTCACTCTCTATTACTATGAGCCCACCTTAGTCTGTAGTGAGGGCATTCCTAGAGGATTTGTTCCTAAGACCTTCCAAGAGTTCCTCTGACCCGCGAAAGTGCTTGGGCATTGCATGTTACCGGCTTCGACTCCGTCGTTCGGGACGACTTTACTTCTCCATATCGCTGTCCCCAGAGCACAAGCCCCGTAGTGCATCGACACCGCGGCTTGCATTCCCCCTCCCCGCTTTCCTCGCCCGCGCAATTGTCCCCCCCTCCTGTCTTCCTGGCCGTTACGACACCTGTCTTGGTTGTGCCGCAGCCGTTGGGGTCTTTCGTGCACAGTGTCCCCATCCTCCTTATAGCATTTGCCCCCTCCCCAGGTCACCTCCCGCCCCCGTTCCTCTCCCTCCCGCTTGCAATCGCTTGTTGACCATCAGCGCAGAGGTCCCACCCGCTCCTACACACATACCATCCCGGGGCACCACGCTTTACTTTTCACACGCCTCATGTCCAGGAACCAACTCGGGTTGGCTCCCACTTTCCCACCCCACCCCTTCGTGTCCCGCGGTGTGAAGATGTTCCCAAAATATCTTTACAAAAACTAGAGATGTCATATGCATTTATAATTATGGTTTTTAGGTTAAACAAATGAACCGCGGCGTTATGGCTCTAATCAAATAGAGTTTTATTGATTAACCTCGTTACTATTGTGTAGTGGTCATCGATTATATTGTGATAACTCAAGAATAAAAAAATATCATAAAGAGGGAATTTGAGGAATGATAGGTCCACGAGTAGGGACTCAATTTTAAACCCCAATAGGTAGGAATGACCTCACCATGATTGCGGAGTACATGGATTAAAATAATAAGTTATTGTATGAGGGTGGATTTTGTGAAAAGGGTGTTATAAATGAATATGTAGTGGTTAATATAGACACCATCTCTATGCTTTGAATTATGCTCATCATGTTGAGGAGGTGAACTATTAGGGAACAGGGATGAAGATAAAATAAGAAAGTCTAGGAACTGGATAAATGTGAATATTCTTAGCAGAAATTCAGGTGGATGAATGAAATTGCTTGTAGGAGAAGTAGAGAAGTTTTCAGCTCCAGCCCTTCCATCAGCTAGGTGTTCCATCCCCAAGAACAAGGTAGGAATACATGGAGAGACCGGATATAAGTCTAAGGGAGTTTTTGATCTGTACCAGACATACATCTTTGCCCTACTAAGTTTGGTTTAAAAACCATCCAGGCGCGTAGTCTCGCAGGAAAAGAGGGATGCTTGGGACTGCGGTCAGTTTGGTGCTAAGCGTTGGGGATGTCATTTGTAAACAGGGGTCAAGGAGGAGTAATGGTAGAACTCAGGCTAAAAACTTCAGCAGCCCCAGCATTGTTGCGACTCAGGAGGGTAACTTATTTAGTACAGTGGCGGTCAGCGCCAGAAAAGGTTTTGATGCGCTTCAGGTGCGCCAAGATCAGGAAGGTTACTCTGACCATAGTTAGTTAATGGTAATTACGGGTCCTTGGACTTGTGTATGCAGTTGTTAGATCAATGAGATACTCATTTATTTGTCCATGGTTTTTCTTCAGTTAAGCCTGTCTACCCATAGTAGTCAATTCAGTGTTAGTCCAAAAACTCTCTCGAAAAACACCTTTTTCAGTAGCTACTCGACCCGTCTGGTTAACCCAACTACATTGAATAACCGTACGTAGTACAGAAATGGCCTTGTCACACCAGTCTCTTACGAAATTCACCCTCAGCACTCTTGTTCTGTTAGAAATGGTAGAGTTGAGGCTCATTCTAGGCATGAATTAGCTACATTCCTAGTATGCCTTAGTCGATTGGAGAACTAGATTGTTCATTTTCAGTTTCCAGATGAACCAAGTATAATGGAAGGCTAGTAGCATTGCCAATTAGGTCGATTGATTTGTTCAGTTAGGCAGAAGAGATCTCTAAGGGTTTATCTCTACATCTAGTTGATTTAGGGATTCTATCTTTGCAAACCCAAACTCTTGAGAAAGTTCCATTTCTTTGAGATTCAAAGTAATTTCCAGAAGATCTTCCTGGAGCCTTCCCCTTAAAAAAGGAAATGGATTTTGGAATTGGCTCTCCGTCCAAAATACTCGCATATTTCTATTTCCTCTTATTAGAAGGGCCTCCAGCACCAACTACAGAATTGCAAGAGAAATGAAAGACCTTCTAGATAAGGGGATTTCATTGACGCTAGTATTTTACCATGGGGTGCATCAATGTTGTTAGTAAAAGAATTAAAGAATAAGATGGTTCTGTTAGGGATGTGCATTGATCATGACAGTGAACAAGCACAATCAAGATATAAACTGCCCATCCCGATGATTGAGACTGTTTTACCAACTTCGATTGCTAGTCACTCTCAACGATAGGACCTCAGAGCGGATACATAGATTAGAATCAGCGATTGTGACATTTGGGAATCACCCTTTAGAAACTTCGTATGGTCCATACGAATTTAGTATGTCATTTGTGGACTAACCAATGCTCCTAGAACATTCAAGATTTCATGAACAGCGGGTTGGGGTCAAATATACTGGGACGTTAGTTGTTTTATGTCTTTAGTAAGATATCTCATTTACTCTAGAAATGAGGAAGGAAACATGCGAGTCATTAAAAATTGCTTAAACAAAACTCTCAAGGATCGTAATTGTTCCGCTAAAGTTTTTATAAAATGTGAGTTCTAGGTGCAATGCTTTGTTCTTTTCATGGTACAGTGTATATAGCAAAAGGGATCCGCGGAAAACTTGAGAGATAAAAGCAACAAAACAATGACCAAAAACCTACCTGGTTACAAATATCAAATGTTTTAGCGTCTAGCTGTATTATAGAGGTTCAGTGGAAGGGATTCCTATCAATGGACTACTATTGACTAGGTAACTAGAAGAGGTCAAGTTTAACAGTTAGATTATTTTTTTGTTGAGAAAAGCTCTGAAGAATTGCAAAACAAGATGCAACAAGATTGACTTACATCTCATATCTTGACTCTATCAGAGGTTCAGACTGGTTATGTGAGGATTGTTGAGGCATCTAGAATTGGAATAGGTTTGTGGGTGATGATTGCAGCGAGAAAAGGTTATAGGTATGATCTAGGACGTTTAACGGTGTATTGAAAAGACTATCTAATAATGAACTCAAGCTTGCAACAGTAGTGTTTGACATCAAGATATGGAAACACTACGTGTTTTATGGGTTCATGTAGATATCTTAAATGATTAAAAGAGCCTTCAGTATAGTTGAACACCTAGAAATAGTTTAATAACGCCAGAGGAAGATGGCTAGAGTTCCTTAAGGATATGATATATGAGTGTGCCTTATCATTTGGGGAAGGTTATGGAGTAGTAAATGCTTAGCAGATTATTAGGGTAGAGTAAGCCCATGTTTGAGGAAGAGAAAGCGAATGATATAGTTGAAGGTGGATGCTCACAGGGCTTGCTAGGCTGATGAGTTAGCCTTATGATCATATAGAAAAGGGTTTTTTGTGCTGGTTTTTGTGTTGTAACAACAAAAGGGGCAGAATCTTCTTTTGTAGTGGAGGTTAAGGAAAAGCAAGGACATGATCCAACCAATGCTTGAAACCTAAGGGTGCCAGTCCATAATAGAGAATGGAGGTTTTCTACAAGGGGGGGAATGGATGGGATTATGGTGTACTCCGCTACAAGGGTTAGTATGCGTCATGAGTGGTTTGGGTGAGTTGAGAAAGCATATCCTTGCATAAAAATAATCATCCTTGGTATTCTATTTATCTAGAGGCCACTAAAAATGTACCTTGATTGTGGGAAGTCTATTGCTGGTGGAATGGTAATAAAATGGTACATCGCGGATTTGTTAGTAAGTGCCACAAGTGCCATCAAGTCAAGGTAGAATAGTAGAGTATAAGAAACCAGGTGGCGGAGGTATGTCTACTCAGGGATCGTTATGCCTACAGGACGTGGGATGTGATAAATATTGGATTTATCAAAGTGTTATCCCGTACTCGCAGACACCATGACTCAATTTGTGGGTGATAGTTGATAGGAATATTAAGTTTGTTCGTTTTAGCGGTCAAGACTGCAAGATTTTGCAGAGGACTATGCATGTTGTACATCAATGAACCAGTTTGAAGTTTATGGGGTTTCTTGCTTATTATGTCAGTTCTTGAAGTAATTTAGAAGAGTCTTGGGATTCAAGTAAACCTTAGTTACAACAATTCATCAAAAGACGGATGAACAGGCAAAGCGTTACATTCAGACCCTAGAGGATATGTTGAGATCTTGTGTGATCAATTTGAAGGGAGGTTGGTATGATCACATTGTCGAATTGGAGTTATACTAAAACAATTTAGTTAACGGCAAGCATTCAGATGTCCGTTTTTAGAATCTTTGTAGGGCGTACGTAGATGTAGATCTCATGTTGGTTGGTTTGAAGTGAAGTAGGGAAGTAGAGTTTATAAGGAAAGATTTAGTTCTTATGCTATGAGGAAAGTGAAAAAGAATAGCGGATTTAGATTTTAGTATAGTCCAGCCCAAGTTGTCAGCAGAGATCTCTAGCAAATATAGGAGAAGGGAACAGAATTCAAAGTTGATGATAGGGTTGTTTTCTTGAAGTGAAAGTTCACCTGTGAAATGAGTGATGAGATTTTGAAAGAAATGGAAACTAAAGTCCTAGACATTCAGGCCCTTAATGATTTGAAAAAGGGTTGGAAGGTGGATATGAGTTAGAGTTGCCGCAAAAAAGCAGTAGTAACATCCAGTCTCCAACCATCGAACTTGTGAAGAAGTGTGGTGGGGTGCCCAGGCCTCTAGTGCCATTAGAGAGTGTGGTTGCGCTAACACATATATGTTTTTAAAGAGTAACCCACAGAGATTTTGACCGTCGGTTAGAAGGTTTGCGAGAAAATCAAGAAGTCTCTTCGGTACGACTTTGGTAAGAGGAGTCAGGAGTCAATCGTTGACGAAGCTACTTGGGAAATAGAAGCAGCAATGAAACCGCCAAGATCATCACCATTTTCCTTCCGATCTGACTCCATCTTGAAGTAAAAGTAATGTCCTATTAAGTTTTCCTGTCATTAAGGAGTAAATTAAGTCGTTAAATCTAAAATCATGTTTCCTGTGATTAATTGCGTAAATTAGTTCCCAAAACTCAGTTCTCAAAATTAATTAGTAGGTGATGATGGGATTGCACTCCTCCTCTATTTCAGATAGTGTAGTCTTCACCGAGGAACAAAACAATCCTAAGGGGGAGAAACGTAACACCCTGTATCCAAAAATAGACCAACAAATTAACTTGTTCGAGAATTTTGCAGGGGGATTGCAGCGCCGGTTTCATTGACAGACCGTACTTGACCACGGTACTTTTTGTCTGGCACATTGCGATGGTGTCAGCACCCCAAAATCTCAGCACTAGGAAAATATTATTAATGTCAAAACAATGGATGGACCTGCCATTCAGTAGCTACAGTCTACGATCCTAGTATATAATTGTTGATCAACACCCTATTAAACAATCTTTTGACAAGAACCATGATTGACCCAACACAGGTTACAGAACCGTTTGTGGAAGTAAGCAGACAGTTGGGGTGGGGGAGTACAGTTTGTTAACTTTCAAATTGATCATAACTTTATAGCCAAAAAGACTTAGGTGGGGTCCCCAGACATTCCCACATATTAGTTGTAAATTAGCTTTCCATAGTCACCACATGCTAAAAAAAAATAAGACGTCGAGGTAAAACGTTATGCCCCTTTTTTAACTAAAGGCTGGTGAACAAACCAACCTACGACACACTTGACGGACGTGGAGTTTAGGGAACGAGGGCTCGTCACGTTCAGGTCATCGCTTGGTCACAATAATCTAACGCCACGGGATTTTGGTCTTGTTCCCATTTCTTTTTGAAACCTAAGATACATCGTTTTGACCCAACCTCATCATCATTTTAGTAATTTTAATCCTAAGACACCATAACATAAACCTACATCAGTCAAGAATGAAAGCAAAAATAGAATTGAATCTCAAGAAAAGCGGAAAATGCCAGGAACCCTAGTTCAAGAATGCACAAGGTCCAACCATTCCATCCCCGAAATACAAATATGTCTCCATGAATTTCATTACAAGGAATGTGGAATGTCACTCAGTAGGGTTCGGTTCACCCTGGGGTCCCTGTTTTTTAAGTCGTGTTCTTGATCCTCTTGTCATGATAAACCTAGCGTTTCTAGAGCATTGATAGAATTCATGAATTTTACTAAATATATGTTCCAATCAGATGTTAAAGTTATTATTCAGCTTTATCGCATTGAATTTCAGGAAAATCGCTTTGCTATTTTATTTTGTTCTTTGATACACATGCTAGCTCAGATATTTTTTCGTTAGTAACTTACCCATCCTCAATTTTTAATTATTTCTTTTTAGATTAAATGATGCATAGTCTCAGTTTGGATGTTTAATTTTTAGCTATCCGTAATTACAGAGAAATTCAGAAATAATCAACTAACTACATAAAATTCATGGGAGTAGCATAATATTGAGTTGGACTCGGGTTCACGTACCAAAGTAGTCCTAGAAGTACTAGCCAAAGTAGGGTGTGTATGTCCTCTATTTGGGAAAATAAGTTTAGTGATAATGCCGAGAATGCCGTTTTTATCTCTTTGGACAAGGTATATTGGGCCCCCTTTGATAGGGCTAAACAGCGACTCCACATATAGCTTCATGTGGGTTTATTATCAGGTATAGTTAAGCAGCTACCAAAGTTACAGTCAGGACTATCGTTGCAATGATCATTTATAAATATACTCGTATGCAAGCTTCAGTATGTTACAATTTGGTCTATTTCAGTCAATTACGCAGAATTACTATTATCATGTTTTTTTAATTATTATACGTACTTTTACACCTGTTAAAGTTAGTTTATTTCATCTTTCTGCTATATTACATGTCTTAGTACATTTCAAGTAATGAAGAATACGTACGCTACATTTTTATCAAGTAGTTCAGGTCTCGAACCAATCACACTTAGTTCAATATTGATCTCCTGGATAGCAGATTCGTGTGAAGTCGTATTCACCGAGGACAATAGTCAGGTCATTGTCTTTTAGAATTGTTTCGGTTTTTGCTAGTAGAATTAAGTGGGGCTTTTCCAAGTATTACTAGTCCAGGTTTAGAGAATATTTTTAGAAACTAGTTAGTTTTAGATTTAGTGTGAGTTAATAATTTTTGTATTATTTTTTATTTTTTATTTTGTTTAGTTTTTTTTTTATTTTAAAATATTTTTTTTAATTTTTATGTAAGTTTTAAACTCATTCTTCAAATATATTAGTATGAAATATGGGTTATTCCATATCTTTTTAGTTTAAAATATGAGTTTAAATCCATATTTAGTTTATTATCTTTAGTATGCTCAGCATAATGTACAAGCTAGGGGTTAGTGTGAGATAACTTGTTAGGTCCTAGGTAATGTCCGAGGTTATCGCGGGCTTAGCTCGACGCGTACAAGTGCTTAGGTTGTACCTAGGTGTGATTGATTGCAAGTCTCCTCAAAAGTGATAATGGGTGGAGGGATATATAGTTTACCGTGCCTAGTGTTGATGAAAGAAAAGAAAGAGGCCTTTATGGAGCAGTCTTTTTTACTTGTTTACCATAGTTTTTTCGTGACCCGTTGGTCTTCATTGGTATTAGTTGAGACCTTATATGTTGGGTAGTAAGTAGTAAGAAACTCTAATGATTATTAATTGATTTCCCTTAGGGTTGACGTAGAGGCATGATGATTGCTTGAGTTATTGACTTTGATGATTGAGTTAGTAGACTCTTTGATATGAGATAGGGAGTGAAAAACCACAGGTTGTTTAAACCTCTTATGTGAAGGAGTTGAGGTGGGCCTTGACTTGCCTTGATATTGGGTTTGTTAAGGTCACCATAATGTGATTAGGCTTACCCCAGCGGGGGATGAATATGCCTTAGCAGTAAAATTTTGCGTATATTGATGTTTCTATGTTGAATGCCTAAAACTTCCTAGGTTGAGAAGAAACACTGTTTGATTGATCTGTTCATACCGGGTGTTTGTGTAGAGCTTAATCCCAATAAAGGGAGAGGAGAAATGTCTTAGTGCTAATTTGGTGAAATAAGGTCTCTATAGTAGAGACCAAGTTTCTCTTTTTAATTCGGTTCCCCTAAGTGGGGGAGATATTTGTGTTGTAGTTAGGGGGATTGCATATTATCCCTTTTTCTCTTCTATTCGTACTTGAACTTGCGACGACGGATTTTCTAGAAGCTGTATGAAGGAGTCGTGCCATAAGTAGAGTTACATGTTATCATATGTTATGTCTTGTCTTTTAATTGACAGTAGGTTATGCACTGTTTGAGGAAGATTCTAAATTTCATAAAAAAGGTTTTTGCTAGAATCGAATTCATGTTTTCTCTGGTGATTGTGCATCTTTGGTATGTTAGTATGCATTAACTTCATGAGCTGATTGTAAGAAGCAGAATATAATGTATGAAACATTTAATGAGTGGTAGGTGTAGGCCAGAAACGGACCAACCCAAATGTGAGTATCTTTTTAATGAACTATGATAAAGATATTAATAAAGCCTGTGAATGTGGAGGACTTTGGAAGTGTTATGAAGATCAATCTAGAGAAGGCCATAATGTGTTTAGCCGTGCTCTTGTGTGTTGCTACAAATCAAGAATTTCACTGATTGATGAATATTATATGAAAGGATTGTCATGCTTGGGTGTGGAAATTTTAAAATTTTTCAAAATATTAAATTCCGATTGTTGTGATGTGTGTGGTGTTGAACACCATGTTGACTGATTGGAATAATTATGAGCATGCTTTCGATGAAGTTGAGGAGTCCTCAGTAAATGAATTGGATTGGTTCATTACA